>JAGFPH010003191.1:106118-122927 GCA_018207615.1 Philaenus spumarius | reverse complement strand
AAATATTCTCTATTTTAAGATCTATTGGTAATCTTCCTTTATAATAAGATTTTATCTTATTTATTTCCTCAAACAATTCGTGTGCAGATATTACACTTGGGTGCAAAGTGCCTAATTTACAAAAAGTTAATGAATTTTCAATATCTTGTGCTAATTGTAGCATAACATTATACACAATATTTAATTGATTTAGAATGTTTCTAAATTGTTCAATTTTTATTTCATCACTGACTTTTTCATGTACAACCAACAAT
The DNA here is from genome assembly GCA_018207615.1 of Philaenus spumarius. Taxonomy (NCBI): domain Eukaryota; kingdom Metazoa; phylum Arthropoda; class Insecta; order Hemiptera; family Aphrophoridae; genus Philaenus; species Philaenus spumarius. The sequence goes on along the minus strand of JAGFPH010003191.1, from coordinate 122,673 downwards.
CGATCATGTAATTCATCAAAATTATTTTCTATAGTTTACATTGTTTTATTAAATTCTTCTATAGTTTTTACATTAATAGAGTTCTGAGAGTCAAATTGATTTATAATATTATTTTTATTATTCTTCTATCATTTTTTCATATTTTTCTCCATCATAAGAGTCTAAGTTTCCTGTAATAAATTTTACAACAGATCCTAAACCATTAATAAGACCTCTTTTTGTTCTTGGTTTTTTAAGCATAATAATTTCTAATTTTTCTTTTAGTACATCATTTGTGTGATTAATATACTTAAAATAATTCATCATATCTCTAATCTTATCAATATTTTCTGTTGTAAACTCTACTTTAGTATATGTACTTGCATTACAATGCTGGCAATTTAAATCAAAAAACATTAACACTTCATTATAATAATTATCAATCTTATCTAACTGAATAATAAAGTTTTCTAAATTATAGTTATGAACAAAGGTATGGTAGGATGTTTTAAGTCTTGCTGGACCAAGTTCAATCGGAATTACTCCTATGTTATTAGTGATATTCCTAATTTCAATTCCATTTATTGTAGTTACTCTGAGCAATGCGATGTACCTGGAACAGGAGAGGTTTTTGAATTATTAAACTGTTTTCCTTTCTTCCTAGGTGTCTTGATGTTTGACAGGTGTATTTTCTTTTTTGTATTAAAATGTCTAGCCTTAATTTTTGCAGTTTTCCTTTCTGGGTTAACTGAAATGACTTCTTCTTTGTTGTATTTATTTTTGGTTTTACTCTGTTTTTGTAAGTTTTTTACGTAAACTTCTAGTGGAATTTCTGGAAGTGGTTTTTTATTTACATTTCTTTTATTTTGAATGTTTTCTTTGATTTTATGACTTACTTCCCTTATATGTTCATAAAACTTTTTAGTTTTTTCTTTATGTGAATTTATAAAATCATTAATAATCTTGTTTTCCAAATTTATGTCAAAAATCGAGTTTACCTTTATATGTCCAAATAATATTTCTACTGGTGTTAATTTTGTAACTGAATGGATTGTATTGTTATATGCTATGACGGCATACTTTATTTTCTTTGTAATGGTATCATTTTTAAATTCTGGTTGATTATTTAAAAGTCTAATGTGTTCAACTAGAGTAGAATGAACCCGTCCACATAGTCCGTTAGAGGCTGGTTGTTGCGTGCTTATGAAGTGAATCTTTATCTTGTGTGAATCCATTAGCTCTTTAATAACTATATTATTGAACTCGGTTCCGTTATCAGAGATGATAACTTCTGGAATGCCGTAGCTAGTAAAATAGTCAATTAGTTTGTCGCATGCTGACTTACAAGTCGATACATTTGCAAGTGTCTTGAAAATGAGTCTATCACTGTCATGAACTTTGCCTTATCAAATGTCACAGTGTCAATTGATAATGATTCCATTGGTCTTGATGGAGTAGGTGTAAGAGTTAATTCTGTTTTCAATGGGACTCTTTCATACTTAGATTGCAAACAAACGTCACAGTTGTCTATAACTTCCTGTACGCTATCTTTAATATTAGGCCAATAATATTTACGTTTTATTTGACTACAAGTTTCTGTAATACCTCTATGATTAGTTTTACTAACATGATAGTTGTTTATGATTTCTTGTCTTTCGTCAGGGTCAATTACATCTAATAATTTCACATTATTTTTTACTAAATTCAATTGAGAATTCCTAAAGTTTCTTGATACACATGCAGTGAATTTTTCATAAAAATCATTTTCAAAGTATAAATTATATTTTACATTAGGTACTAAGTATTCCTTAACAAAGTTAATTACATTTTGTTCCATGTTATTTTCCGAAATTTCAACTAATATTCTCATTTTTAATGTTCCAACGAATTTTTGAATTATTAACTTTTTTGGTTGAAATTTAACTAATGAAAGTATGATTTGATTTTTCCGTAGTTTACTGGTTCTTCTAATATAGAAATTTCCACTTGCGTGTTTCCTTCGTAATTAGAGTGAATGGTCTGGTCCGTGTCTTCTTCTCCGTCCAGATTTACTACCATTGATGCTAAGTCATCAAATTCCGGGAAATATGATTCAATTAATTCATTACTCGGTCTTTCTAAAGCTGGGTCAATATCTGTATCATTATTTGCTAGTTTTTGAGTTACATTTAATTGAATTCTGGAAAGTGCGTCTGCATTTTGGTTTGTCTTTCCTTTTTTATATTTAATTTCATAATCGAATTCTTATAATTTTAGTCTCCATCTTAATAATTTAGAATTTGGTTCTTTTACGGAAAATAGCCATTGTAGCGGTTTGTGATCGGTGTATATTTTAAATTTTCTTCCAAACAAATAGGGTCTAAAATATTTGGTTGCCCATACGATTGCTAGTAATTCTTTTTCAATTGTGGAATAATTAATTTCACTACCGTTTAGAGTTCTGCTGGCATAAGCGATTGGTAAATCAGCTCCTTTCTTTTCTTGGCTTAATATGGCTGCGATTGCAATGTTACTTGCGTCTGTTGTCAATATAAATTCTTTTTCAAAATCGGGGTATTGTAATATCGGCTCATTACATAGCACATTTTTACATTGTTCGAAACAATCAATATACTCTTGCTTAGTTATATCTATTTTTGCATCTTTCTTTAAACATTTAGTAAAAGGTTTTGTTATATTAGCGAAATCTTTTATAAATTTTCTATAGTATCCTACAAGTCCTAGAAATCCTTTTATTTGATTAGTTTTTTTTTTTTGGTATAGGGTAATTTTTTATAACTTTTATTTTGTATGGATTTGGTTTAACTCCTTCTGGTGTAACGATATGTCCTAGGTATGCTACTTCTTTTCGTAAAAACTCGGTTTTATCCAATTGTACTTTAAAGTTTGCTACTCTTAATCTATCAAAAACTTGTTTTAATCGATGTATGTGTTCTTGTAAGCTTGTTGAATATATAATTAAATCATCTAAATAGACTTGGCAAATTTCATCTTGTATTCCTCGCAAAATATTATTCATTATTCTTTGAAATAGTGGTGGACTATTTTTTAATCCGAATGGCCTTCTTAAAAACTCAAAATGGCCATGTTCTGTGGAAAAAGCTGTTTTTTCAATGCTACCTGTATCCATTTCTACTTGGTGAAAACCTGATGCTAAATCTAGTGTTGTGAAATATTGTGATCTTCCTAATTATCCAAAATATCTGTAATATTTGGCAAAGGAAATCTATCGTCTATTGTTTTTGACTTTAATCCTCTAAAATCAATAACTAAACGAAGTTTTTGTTTTCCTGAAGCGTCAGCTTTCTTAGGTACTATCCAAATTGGGCTGTTCCAAGGAGATTTTGAAGGTTGAATTATTTTTTGTTTTAACATATCTTCAATTTGATTATTTACTTCCTTTTTATAAATTTCTGGATATCTATAATTTTTTGTATAAACTGAAATTTCGTCAGTTGTTCTAATTAAGTGTTTTATTTGATTTGTAAAAGTTAAATCATTTCCTTCGATATGAAAGATATCTGAATACTCTTTTATTAATTTTAATATTTCGTGTTTTTCTTCCGAATTCATATGTTCTGTCCTAATTTTACTCATATCCAATGTATTCTTCTTATAATTTATTGAATTAAAATTTGCATTAATTTCCTTGTTACAATTATTATTATTAGTATATGTGTCGTAAATTTTTAAATCATTTAAAGATTCAATTTCTAATGGTTTTGGTGTAATTTTTATGTCTTCCATTGAATTGTTAATTATGGGACAAAAAGCTTTACCGTTTTCAATATCTACTATACACTGAGGTATTTCCAATCCTTTAGAATATGTGTATGGAATTATTCCCTGTCCATTTTGAATATTTTTTATTTTAATCTTAACTACTTGTTTACTTCTTGCTTGTATTACCTAACTGTTTACGTTTTTGTCAACATTTGGTTTGATATTAGACTTAGGTTTAAGTTTTTGTGGATATTCTGTTTCTTTTGTGTTGAAGTAAAGTATACGTATTTCTTTATCTGGTGTTTTTAATCTATTGTGTATTAAGTTGCCAAACTTAATTTTAAATCTTTCTTGTTGTCTAATCCTAATAATAAGTCAAAATCTTTATGGAAGTTAAATAGATAGAATTTCGTTTCTTTCTTTCCTAGTAAAGGTAATTTACAGCCATATTTTTCTCTTGAGAAACCATGTGCCGTTGATACATCAAATGGTTCTTGTTTCAATGTGTTTTTATACATTTCAAAAGCTATGTTTTTTTTTTATAAATGATTTTGTACTTCCTGTATCAATTAATATTTTAAAATTAGTTTTGGGTTCAAAAATATATGGTAATTCATTATTTTCATTATGAATGTTCATTATTTTGAATTTATTCCGAGGCTGGAAGCTCCTAAAAAATAATCTTCTTCCTCAACTACATTGTCTCCGTCATCTAAGCTTAATGTGTTAAATTGTTCCTGTAAAGGTTCGTTAGTTTCAAGATCTTCTACGAAATTTTCGTCACTTTGGTCAAAATTTTGAAAACAATCTTCTGACGTGTTTTCTGTCGATTTCCCTGTTAATTGGTACATTCTAGTGTTATTAACAGTATTATCCGTCTGTCTTGTCGAAATACTCATTGGTGTAGGCTTGTATTGTCTCTGATTTTGGTGGTAATTCGTATTAGGTTTTTGCTGTTGATTCGCTTAAAACTGTGGTTTTGGTTGAAGTTGTTGGTACGGTTTATTTAAATATGGATTTTGTGTATTTTGGTAAGGTGGTTGTTTAGGTGGGAAAGTCTTTTGTTGAATAGGCTTTTGTATTTGATTAGGTTTGCTTAACATAGGTCTGTTATTTTGATATAACTTATTATTTTTAAACTGAAAATCATTTGTCAACATATTTAATGCTTCCTCTAAATTAGTTGGATTTTTAGTACGCATTAAAGATCCTAACGGTTCTTGTAAACCTCTTAGTAAAACTCTTAGTGCTAATTTCTGTACATATGTGCATAAAACATCTACAGCTGAAGGCTCCTTATTCATAAAAAATGCAATTTGTAAATTTAATAGTTTTTGAATACGTTCATAGAATTTGAATGGGGATTCGTTATAGTCTTGTTTTAACTCTGACATTTCCAAATTTAATGTAAAGCAATCTCTCTTATCAAGGTAACTTGTCAATAATGTTTTCCTAACATCTACCCATGAATAAGTATTTGAACTTACAACTACATCTAAAGCTTGTCCTTTTAGTTTTGCTAATATTGAAGAAAACAAATATTAATTTTGAAAATCTTCTGGATGTTCGGGTACATAAAACTTTGCAACTACTTTATCGCATATAGAAACAAATCGACTAAGCATAGCAGCATCTCCACTATACTCGGGGATCATATCTAAATATTCTTTTTTAAGTGTTGGGGTTGCCATTGTTTTTCTTATTAAATAATATTTGAATAATTAATTAAAAGATTATTTGTTTTTGATTAATTAAATATTAATGTCTAATTGATTTTACTTACAGAATCCACAAATATAAGCTCATTCTTTGGGAAAAACTGTAATCACTTTCACTTTTCACTTTCCCTTTTTCGTGGAGTGTTGTGTTGCTTTTTCTTCTTCCGTTGTTTGATGGCGAGATGCCCTCCGTTGGTGTGATGGCGAGATGCCCTCTTCTTGAACTTGCTGGTACGATATCCGGTCGAACTAGAAGTTCCGTTGTTTGGTTGCAGTATCTCGAATACTCATGTGCACTGAAATTCAAGACGTCCGCTTCTTCGGTTAACAGTTGAAACTGAGAAATTAGAGTTGTTTTCTAATTCCCGAATTGTTGTGGTCCTACCGACTGCGCCAGTTACGTTTCGTTTCCGAACGTTTAGGTTTTTAAAAAACAATTAATATTCATTTAACTATTGATTAAAACCTTGTATTTTATTATAAGCCATTTAATATGCAGTTAAACTATTTATAACAAAATTGCCTACAATCTAATATACATTTAGGTGTGTACGGAGCGAGCTTCTAACTACGACTGACTAACAAAGGTTAAGCTCCTCTCCAAGTTACTTATGCTTACTTTGCTAAACTTATGCTAACATCATTAATATTTATTACAAGCTATACAATATTCCTTAACGTAACTTATATAAAATAAAATAAAATTTTGTTTAGAACTATTTAAGTTTTAACCAATTTATTGTTGTTATAAACCTTTGTTTTGACAAAATTAGTTGATTAGATGCAAACTACCTTTATAACTTTTACTTTCTCACTATATTATAGTATAGAGAAAGAATGGTGATCGCAAAAAAAATCAATGTTGAGATTTTTGCGGAAATATCCGTTTTTGGATCCCCTGAGTCCAAAAAAGTGGTTTTTACAAAATGTCTGTCCGTATGTCTGTATGTCTGTATGTCTTTATGTCTGTATGTATGTCTGTATGTATACAAAGCAAGAGCGAAAACTATTCGGTCGATTACAAACAAATTTGCTCCAGACATGTCAAGTAGGCCTGTATAGATGCACGAAAAACGGTTTTGAAAAATTTTTAAAAACAACCCCCTTTTTGACCAATATACCTAAAAAAAATCAGTTATAAATTTTTTATAAAAAACGGCTCTAACTATTTTGATCAAATTTGGCATATTTGTAGCCCTTAATGTACCCTACCATATGCAGGAAACCGTATCTTTCTAAAAATTCTTGTTTAGCTAATAATGCTAATAACTGATTTTGGGGTTTTTTGGCCAAAAAGGGGGTTGATTTTCAACAATTTTCAAAACCTTTTTTCGTTCATCTTTACAGGCCCAATTGACGTGCACATTTGTTCGAAATCGATCTAATAGTTTTCTCTCTAGATAATAATAATAATTATTAGTTAATCTCCTACTTTAATAAATCACCTCTCCTACCCCACCTAAAATTATGAAGTCACAGTGAATCTGTTTAATAATTAAAAAATGTTTGTGAGAAAGTATGTGCCAGTTCCTGGTACCGTTTATTTTTATATTACCTAACTGTTTTGTAAAAGGATATAAAATATTTCAATTTTTACACTATTTATCTCTACGGATTTTTTAAATGTTAAAATTGCTTTTATGGAGACATTTTGTCTTTATTTTTATTATAGCCTAAAACGAGTAATTAATTTATAATTATGCTTTCCCTAAAATTCAATTATTGTATACTATTTGAATATTATTTCTATTTAAACACATTACAAAAGAATAAATATACTTGGCGATATATTTTGTGAAACCTTAAGATTTCCCCGGAGTAGCATTGTTTATATTGAATTCCATGATTCTGTGAAATTTGTTTACTAATTAATTAGTTCCTAGTAAGTTATACAAACACAGAACTATTATCTCTGTACAGCTCCGTTGATGTAAAATATGTATCACATAAAACTTATCAACATTATAATAATATATTAATGTTTTTTTCTTTCTTTTTTTTGTCCTATACAATTCTAACAACTTATAACATTAATTAAAATGATGCGAAAATTAAGATCATATAAATACAGCAACAAAAGCACACATATTATACTTGTGACGCGCTCAGGTTCCGGATTAGGATTTTATGAGAGAACCAGAGCCTGTCACAAGTTATCTAGGTCTATCTTATCTATGACCAACGATCAAGTGGACATTGCAGGGAGAATCCGTTAGAGTCTATTGCCGTGGAACATCATTCTCTCCACCAACCTGCAGCCATTACCGACCAATTTAGAGAGACCAATGTTTAAGTGTTAATTAATAATTCGTTGTGTAATTGTGAAATGGCCGGCTAAGTAAATTAGCGAGTGGCTACCGTATCGCGGGGGCCGATTAGACATGTAATAGTCGCGGCGTCTGATAAACCTATTTTGGGGAGTAATACCCTATTTGGGCTGACAATGATCTAGTTAGTTAATTGTGTATTGGTGTCTAGTGCTTTACTGTTAAATAATTATTGTTCAGCAATTTAAGTGTAAGTCAAAGCTGGCTACCCGTGTTTGTGGTTGTTACAAGTGCATAAGCTCCCATTGAAATTAGGCTGTCGGTAGTTAACAAGGCTTCTAACCTAACCCGGCAAATAGCGAATGCGTATTACGGGGCGGGGTGAATTAAATAAAGGGCCCAGTATGCGTTGCAGTTGGTAGCAGTATTGGTTACCGATCCACCCTATTTACTTTCTCGCCAACCTAACACGGGTAATCGTAGTTTTTTCCTTACAATATAAAACCTCATGTAATGGCTAGCCTATAAATCCAACTTTTAACTTGTTCTGTCATGTGTATCGGCCTCATGGTCACAACTATTTCCGGTAATTATTTCTTTGTTCTAATCTTTTAATTTTTCAAAATTTCGCTGCACTAGACACCAAATTAATTTCACATACAGTGACAACTTTTCCAAATTTATTCCCTCTTCGACAGTAAATTCAGTTGGGGTTTAAAATTTCTTAGACTTAACATAATTGGGACATAGGCCTATAGTGTGATCAGCATAGGCCTACTTCAGAAATGACTTCTTCACCTTTTACTAAGTTGGAGCAGCAATTGGTGGCCCACTTTAAAGGATTAGCCTAAATGGTAACCCGTAAGTAATGAGATACTACTTGATGGTGAGTTAACCAAGGCCTAGTTGATTTTTATTTCACATAATTTAACCTGTGTTTGAATTTTATAAAATAGCAATTGCCTGTCATAAACTATTATTGCGTTTACAGTTTTGGGATCTGAGTAGATTGGGTTTATTACCAACTCAGTAACCTAAAATGTTCTGGGTTTTATATTTCAGCTGCTCCTATTTAAATTGTTACACTTGCGCCCAATTCTTAGAAATATGTATGTATGCCAAAAATAATAATAATTAAAAAAAAATAACAATAAAAACAAATAGATGCATTTATAAATTAGTATATTTCTTACAGCCTATTAAAAAAAAACAAAAAAAACCAACAGAAAGTATATACATACGCCTTGGAACAATAGTGAGTAAAAATGAGTGCAGTTGCGACCCACAGAGCAAACTATATAGTAGTATTAGGTGACAGTCATGTGTCTCGTTTAGCAAGATTTTATGAACAACATAATCATATATCCAACAACGGTTTGTTAAATTTCCATGGGCTACCGGGGGCAACAACTTCCGTGATGAAGGCGTACATTAAATCACATTATAAGTCTCTTTTTCCGGCAGATTATGTAATTGTGATTTTGGCTAAAAACGATATTTTGCGACATTGCAATGGTGATAGTTCGAGAAAAAATTACATATCCATAGTCCGCTTTATTCGAAGAAGCAATCCTTCAGGAAAAATTATTTTATTTAAATTACCATTTTTCCCATTGATAGCTGACAAAAGTAAACAACTTAGGAACATACAGTTATTCAACTGTTTTGAGGCCACCCTTACCTGTAACGATATACAAGTTGTTGATATGGTACCTGAACATCGGTGGAATATGGGTTTTTTCTTGAAAGATGGATTGCATTTCTCCCCCTTAGCCAACTCTCAAATTATTTCCCAAATTAAAAATATCGTAGATTAAACCTACCATCATTCATGTTGTACTGTTCTTTGACAGATTATTACTAAATCGAGTTATGCCTCTTCTACATCCTCCTGTTTATATTTTCATACTTAAACTTCCCCGAAATATTTATTTGCATGTTACTATGTCTGGCTTACCGCGATGAAGGTATGCCATTCCAGATTTGATTGATATTAACAAAGTCTTGTGAATATAATTTCAGTGCTACGCTTATAGGCTATTATTACATTTGAATATTATTGCATTCAGTAAACCATTTGTGTGTGTTTTGTTGTTTCTGGTGTAGGTACCTAATTAATTGTTATTGCCAAAGACTTTTTATTGTATTGCATTTGTGTTTGATGCATACTTTATAAATTAAGCATTTCTTTATTTTTATTTAATGCCCAAAAGTGTTTATTTTGGAACCTTGTAATTTAATCACTAGCTCAACATACTTAATTTAAAAGGCCAATCATGGCTACAACAGTAAATTGGGGGTCAGATGTACCAGCAACATTTCCATTTTTGTTAACCACTAACCCTCCGCATCGAAAATGGATTAACAAGTTAACGGCCACTCAAGCCAAGGAACTTTTAGTATACTGGGGAATAGAGCCAGCCGAGACACTCGAAGTGAACCGTGGTAGACTGCGTGAGGAACTAGATTCTTTTATTGACTCAAAAGCCTCGGAAACAGACCCTACTGAGACTCTGGTTGAATCGCAATCAGTTCTGCAACCCTTACATCCACAAGTGGCACAAATGTTGGAAGTTTTATATAGATCAATAGTTCCGCCACCACCTAGATCAGCTCTTTCTCTTCCTTCCTCGGCTTATAACCTTATACAGTCTGTTGACCACCTTGATGGTCAGCCGACCGAGAGCACACTTTTGAATCTGCGCAAAATCTCGCGCGCTGCTCAGTTGCATCCTGGTTTTGATCGATTAATTTTATTAGAATTAATGCCTAAAGCGACGGGTCTATCATCTTGCATACTAGAGCGAGTCATCGACAATGGTCAATCCGTCGACGAATTTAGAGACATACTGATCGATACGCTTTTCCCACCTCACGTAAAATATTTGGCACCGAGTTGGTTTATCGAGCACAACGTCCATCCGAACCATTAGAGGATTTCATTTGTAGCGTGAGAGACATGTCTTCCCTTTTGCTTCCAGCTCTAAAGCAGGGGGAAAGGTTAGCAGCCATCCTCTCTGGCATGTCATCAGATGCAACATCCCGTCTGGCCATAGTCGAGCGCCCGATCACAATTAATGATTTATTAGCACTAGTTCCATACCTGGAGTGTGGTATGGCAAAAAACCAGCGCAGCACCCAAATGCAACGGCCTCAAGGCCAAGCAAGGTTTTCCGCCCCTAACTACAGTCAACAAAACAGGTATAACGCCACACCAACAGGAAACCCCCAACCCCTAATGGCCTCTTAAAAATTACCATTCCACACCAAACCGGGGTCAATCAACGTATCCTCGAAGGGATACTCAGTGGTCCCGGCCTAGGCCCCAAAATTTGAACCAAAATCGTTTTTCTCGTGGCCCATCAGGTCCTTTAAATTAAAACGGAGGGTTCACGGGGGCAGTAAGCCTTCTCATTTAATTAAGCAAGCCCAAACAAACAGGCATCTTGACCAGACACCCAAACCCCAACCAATTGGCACTAAGGGCCCTATGAAGGTTGCAGTTGCTGCTGCAGACATTGTCACTGTTAGGGCCAAGATTGACGTGTCTAATTGATACTGGTTCAACTTATTGCTTGATCACTCAGGTATTTTATGATTCTATCGCCAAGTTTCCCACAACAATTAGGCGAATTGAACCAGTACAGCTATCAGCTTGCACTGCAAATGGCCAAATCATATCATTCAGAACTAAAGTTTATCTACATATTAAATTGGGAACCCTTTCGTGGGATTTACCATTTTTAATAGCTTCAACCTTGCCCTAACCAGTTGTCCTTGGTTGCAATTTTTTGCGTAAAACACGTGCATGTATTGACTTCAAGAGTCATGAAATTCGATTTCCGTACGCGTCACCACAGCTTTGTTCAATAACCCCAGACCATATTGCAACTGAAACCCCACAACCCTTCCGCACAGGCAGCAATCTTTCATCCCGTGAGTTGGATAAAGTTGCTGATCTAATCGCCAAGTTCCCCAACACCGTCACTTGTAAACTTGGCCATACAAATCTTATTAAATACACCATCAAAGTAAATTCCACCAAAATAGTTCGAGCTCGTCCACACCAGTACGCCCCGCCAAAGTTAGAGGCTTTAAGGGAGCATATTGATGACATCCTATCCAAAGGTGTTATAAGCCCCTCCACTTTCCCTTACGCCTGTCCCTCATTTCCCGTCCGAAAGAAAGGGGACAAAACTCGAATGGTGGTCAACTATAAGGCTATCAATGAGATAGCCGATTTGGAGGCCACCCCAATCCCAACACTGGAATCTGCATTCCAGTACCTAGGTAAGGCAAAGTGGTTCACACTACTAGACCTTAACCAGGCATACCTCCAAATACCTCTGGATGAAGAATCCCGTAAATACACGTCCTTTGTTGTGTTATTTGGCCAATATCATTTTAATTTCGTCCCTTTCGGATTAGCTAGCGGAGGATTGGTCCTCACAAGGCTAATCGAAAAAATATTCGGAGATATTAAGTACAAGTATGTTTTCACCTTTTTTGATGACTTGTGCGTATACTCCGACGGCTCATTTGACTACCACCTTGCCAAGGTGGAGACGGTCCTCAATCGTCTACAGTTCGCCGGACTTACCGTCAACCCTGAAAAATTAACCGTGGCCGCAAATAATATCCAGTTCCTTGGTCACGTGTTCAAAAATCAATCGGTATCCCTCCACCCAGACAGGGTACAGCCTATTGCCGATTACCCCACACCTAAAACCTCAAGCAGGTGGCTAGATTCTTAGGCTTGGGAGCCTTTTATTCCAAATTTATTAAAAATTTTGCTGATATTTCCCGACCACTTAATCTGTTAAAACGCAAAGGCGTTAGATTCGAGTGGGGTCCTGATCAAGAGCTCGCATTTAATTCCTTGAAGCGAGCTCTAATGAGCAACTTAATTCTACGGCTTCCCGATTTTTCAAAACCATTCATAGTTCACTCCGATGCTTCCGGGGTAGCTTTGGGAGTGTCTTTATCCCAGGACTATAATGGCGACCTACTGCCGGTGGCCTTTGCATCCCGGCCCTTAAATAAACACGAGGTAAATTACAGCACTATGGAGCTTGAATGCCTCGGCGTTGTTTTTGCACTGACTAAATTTCAGCAGTACTTGGAGCATCGTGAATTCCAGCTGTATACGGACAATTCCGCACTGTCCTGGTTGCTGAATCACCCACGACAAGTAGGGAAACTTGCCCGGTGGATAGAGTTCATTAACTCGTTTAAATTCACCGTGCAACATATCAAGGGAACCGACAACATTGTTGCGGATTCCCTATCCCGCCTTTTCGAGCCATCGGCTCCAACGGCTGTCCCTTTCAATAACGTCCAACTAATAGCCCCAAGCCCCCCCCCAATAACCACATTAACCCGCAACCCCGAGGTTTTTCGAGATATTCACCTCCACCAGAGGGAAGATCCGAATCTCCTCAAATTAATAAATAGTCGCACCCCCCACCGCAATACTCCATAGTGGACCGGACCTTGATGCATCTTGCCCCAGGCCAAAGATCACCAAGGGTGGTCTTACCCCAGAAGCTCCTGGATATGGTTTTCAAGTATTACCACGAGCTTCCTATTTCAGCCCACATGGGCATTGGTAAGACCTTTGCCCGTATTTCCCAATTCTTTTGGGCAGAAGACCTAAAGGGTCAAATTGCTCAAAGAGTAAAGTCCTGCGTGAAGTGCCAGAGTTCTAAACAGGCCCCAAACACTCGCGTAGGGTTACAAGCTTCTGAAATACCTACAGCCCCATTTCAGAAGCTTTATATCGACTATGTCGGTCCCCTACCTAGGTCCACTAATCGGAACGCATACATCCTAACCGTGGTGGATGCATTCTCAAAATTCACCCTCTTATTCCCGACGAGGAACACGAAAGCACATACTACAGTCAACATATTGACTAAAAATGTTTTCTCTTATTTTGGCTTTCCTAAGTTCCTCGTCAGCGATAACGTCTCCTCCTTTAAGTCCGCCGCCATGGCACAGATGTGCCTAGAATTCGGCATCAAACATATTTTCACCACCCTCTATTACCCTAACCCATCCCATGCGGAGCGAGTAAATAAGAACCTCAAGGTCGCACTCCGCATCTTCCACGCCCAGAACCAAACTAAGTGGGACCAGGATATTCACTAGTTCCAATTAGCGTTCAACACGGCTTCCCACCTCAGTACTGGAACCTCCCCTGCCTCCTTGTTTCTACACCACCCCGTTGCCCTACCTATCGAGCTAGCTTGGAATATGGACCAGTTGGTTCCCCCTCCTCCACAGCTAGCTACAGACCAAATATGGTCTAAGGCTGTAGACAACCTCACCAAGGCGCACAGGGCCCGCCAGGTGGCCTACAATAGGAACCGGCAACCCAACCCATTTCACCCCGGAGATTGGGTTATGTTTAGGGAACATCACATTAGTGATGCTCCTAAACGTATTAATTCTAAACTCCTCCCCCTCTGGTCAAGGCCTCTAATAATTGAGTGTTTCACCACCCCAGTAACGGTCAGGCTCATTGACCCCCGGACTTCAAAATTTATACGTTCCGCCCACATCTCACAATTAAAGAGATTTTTTAACCCCCTCAACCAATTTTAAAACCTAAAATAAAGTGAACCTAATAAATTTTTTTGAACTAAATAATGTGTACCACTTTCAATTCATAAAATAATCACAAACCATTATAGAAAGGAACCACAGCCGTACTTGGAACAACCACAGACTATAAGGGTTTAGTGATATTAGTTATAAGTTTTATTCTTCCTTCTTCTTCTTATCATTTCAGTCATAAACCACTTGCAATAACCTACATCCCATTACATCTTAAACGTTTGCTGGGCCGAGGTAAGGCTAAGTTGGTTCTTCGAGTAGGAATCAGCTCTACCAAAAGGCACTTCAAGCGTTGAAGGTAATGGCTTTTCCAAGACAACCTTATATTTTTTTTATACCTAAGGATTGTATAGCCTCACCTATGGTTGCGCGGTTTGGAGGTGATTTCTGATGTGTTGAGCTCTTCTTTCGGCGAATTTAGACTAATATTTTCATTGTGTTCATTGTATCACCAAATTATTTCAAAATTTTACCTTTTTTTTCTAAACATTTCAAATAATATCGAGCCATCCATCAGGGACACTTCTGGATTTAGCTAAGACCGTAGGCAAATCAGCTGTATGAGTGCAATACATCCAATTCCTTAACCATCACTCCTATTCAGTGCGCACGCACACATATAAATATATACCTTTTTTTAACCAACACCTTAATCCATCCACATCCGACAACTTAACACATTGTAAAACTTTCATATCTATTCATCCTAACTACCACTCTGGTCTTTATAATGTTAAGGTATCTATTGTATTCAGAAATACTCATAGCCTATATTTATATGGTAAATTTATAGTAATGTTAAGTGTGATATTCAGAACCTCGACGTGAGTAATCCACCCCATAGGACGACACGTCGAAAACCTCAAAATTTTTAACCGTATATTTCTGAAGTATGTCGTTATAGGTGTTTACTAGTCAATTCTATACGCAAGCGTTGTAGCAAAATTAGCGCACCTATCCCTCTTCCCCAAAAATATTTCCTTTGTGTATCATTGTTATTTCCATGTTTTGTTGTACCAGTCCTGGAATTACACCAGGAGGGGAAGTTTGTTGTTGCATGTCTTGAATTTCTGCACTCAAAAGACTGCACATTAAATAATAAAAAAAAATATATTTTGTTGATTTATGCTTATTTTGTAAACATTGTTCAATCCTACGCTAGGATGAACATTATTAGCACACGACACTCCACCATTTATAATTCGTTTCACTTCCACCCTGCATCCGCGTTATAATATTTACCACCCACACCTAGTCCACAACCGTTCATACCTTACCTACACCAATATTTTAATTACAATTATCCGCGAATAAATTTTGAAATATTTCATGTATTACTGTTTGCTGCGTCGATACAATAGTGGCACTGGTTGGTTACAGTCTCATAGTTTTAAGTAACACTTAATTATTTAATTTAGTACTCATATTTTAATATTAGTTTCCTTTCCTTTAATTCATTAAGTTCCTCACCATCTTTTAAATAATTCTCATATAATCTGCAAGACCATACCTTATACCTTCCTCATATTTTCCAAATTACCACCACCAAATATCGTCAACTTCAAGTATTACCAAGCTGTTGCCACCATGCCAACTGTTTAGAGTGTGAGTCCATCGAACACTGTCAACGACAAGTATCAAAATCAAATTTTCTTCTGTTATAACAATATCAACTGTTTTGAATGTGGATCAGGCAGTTCAAAAGAGGTGTGCAGACCCAAGCAGCTACTATCTCAGCAATTTTTAAATATTGTGAGTGCCACATAATGTCATCACAGGGGACTGACTGCACTCAGATCCTCATGTATCAAGAGACTTTTGGCTTTAATCATTATTACTACAGAAATGCAGCTTTACAACGCCATTATATCAGCTACAGTATATCCATCTTTAATATTATGACCACACCACATAAACAGCCATTTGGTTTAAACTACATTAAGACCATTCAACTTCAATCTTCAACTTCAATAAATATATGAAGACACCGAATACTCATAATTTTATCCTAAAATACTCATTTTATCCATCCTAAATATCCTTCAGTTTTTCATTCATTCATCCTTCAGTTAAACTCCCACTAGTTTAAGATATATTTTTTGTAAATCCCAAAAAGGATATTAAATTTGCAATGTACACACAAAAAAATAGTTTTAGTTCACCAACCACCTCCACTATCCATTACTCCACCAACCACCATTATCCAATCCAAAAAATTACTCTTCCATCCTAAAATAATCCTTCAGAATT
>JAGFPH010003191.1:59003-77652 GCA_018207615.1 Philaenus spumarius | reverse complement strand
CAATCTGATTTTTTTATATTATTATTATAGATGTGTTTTCTATATGTGGTTCAAATTTTATTATAATCTGTTAAATATTATTAAAGTTATTCAATTTTTACTGAAGACATGAACAAACAATTTTTCACCAAATAAAGTTATCGGAAAGTTATTTTTTATAGGCCTAATCAGTAAAGGTATTAAAATTTGTTGAAATAATCTTATTTTTTTATATTATTATTAAAGATATGTTTTCTATGTGTGGTTCAAATTTTATTAAAATCTGTTAAATATTATTAAAGTTATTCAATTTTTACTGAAGACATGAACAAACAATTTTTCACCGAATAAAGATATCGGAAAGTTATTTTTTATATGCCTATCAGTAAAGGTATTAAAATTTGTTGTAACAATCTGATTTTTTATATTATTATAAAATATATGTTTTATAGGTATATGTGGTTAAAATTTTATTAAAATCTGTTAAATATTATTAAAGTTATTCAATTTTTACTGAAGACATGAACAAACAATTTTTCACCGAATAAAGATATCGGAAAGTTATTTTTGATAGGCCTAATTAATAAAAGTATTAAAATTTGTTGTAACAATCTGATTTTGTATATTATTATTATAGATATGTTTTCTATATGTGGTTCAAATTTGATTAAAATCTGTTAAATATTATTAAATTACAATTTTTCACCAAATAAAGATATCGGAAAGTAATTTTTATAGGCCTAATCATTAAAGGTATTAAAATTTGTTGTAACAATCTGATTTTTTAATATTATTATTATAGGTATGTTTTCTATATGTGGTTCAAAGTTTATTGAACTCAATTAAATATTTCTAAAGTTATTCAATTTAGAACCTGTGGAACACAAATCAACCCTGAATTAAACACTGACGAATCAAAACAAACAATCCTGCCACATTGCCATATTATGCTATTAATTCTTGATGAAGGATCAAAGTTCCGAAAACCAGCTCAAATTGGCCAATGCGTCTGTGCCGAACTACCAAATCCACAAGAATTTCCTACACTTCATAATATTGTCGTAAGGAATAGGATGATACACGGACCATAAAATGTGGTCAACGCAATAATAAATCTCCTTGCATTAACAAAAATTGTCGCACTAAGAAATACCCAAAAGAGTTTCTAGAGGAAACTAAAGAAAATAACAATGGATACCCCAACTACCGCCGAAAAAATAATGGAATAGTTGCAAGAAAAGGTATCCACCAAGTTGATAATAGAGATGTTGTCCCTTATAACAATTATATGTTAACTTAAGTACAATACGCACATTAATGTAGAAATTTGTTCCACAGTTCGTTCTGTAAAGTATTTATTTAAGTACCATGTGTATAAAGGTTATGATTCTGCATGCATGGAATTTGTAAGTAATGTTAATCAACCTAACAAAGCAATAGTCTACGATAGAACTAAAAGTGTTTCAAATACGCGATATGTAAGTTCTCATGAGAGCATTTGGCGCCTCCATTTCCAACAAGGAAATGAACAGGCTGCACTCAATTTATCTGAAGAAAAGCACACAACTCTCACAGCATGGTTTGATTTAAACAACCGCGAACCAACTGCCCGCCAGTCAGGCCCGCTTTACCGAATAGGCACGGTAGGCACGTGCCTAGGGCGCTAGGCAATTGACATTTTTGGAGGGGCGCAAAGATGGAAAAACAAACAAAATTGCCGTGGTTGTGTCTGCATGTAAATACTCAAATGTAAAGAAGGGAGGGTGGGTAGTCCATGATGCCGTGAGGTATGTTACACGCATTCCCACCGGAGGCCAGTAGATACCTCACGGCTACCGGTTGCCAGTCCGGGACACGGCGGGTCCATAGGTGGTGGATAATGGGAACGCTCTCGAAATAAATCAGGATAATTTGTAAAAGAGAGTTAAGGGACATTAAGTCTAAAGTCCTTCCCGAACCAAAACTGGCATTTCAGACTAAATCTAAATTTACGGGGTATAGGCGTTATGGTAGGGCTGGTGGGGGGGGGGCGTAATCAGCTGGCAGGGGTATGAAAAGGGGCGCTACTCTTCGTTGCGCCTAGGGCGCTGGCAGGCTGTAAAACGGGCCTGCCGCCAGTATTTATACAATGAAATTTCGCAACATTATCGGTTTGCGGGTAATGAGTGAATACCTCGACAGTAAGAGGGTGGTAAAGTTATAGGAAGGATGTATAATGTGGCACCTATTGAATCAAACAGGTTTTATTTACGCATATTTTTACTTCATGTTAAGGGTGCTACATCGTTTGAGGATTTACGGCACTAAAAAGGTACAACATATGATACTTTTAAAGAGGCAGTTTTATCACGTGGACTCCTTCAAAACGATCAAGAATGGCACCGTTGCTTGGAGAAATTAAAGAATATACAAATGCCACATCAGCTCAGGCAATTATTTGCATTCATTTGCTGTTTCTGTGAACCAACATTACGGAATACCTTCAAAGAGAAACTAACCGAAGATATGAATGACATTGATCCTCATGAAGCAGAAATGGCATCATTACAACAAATCCAGAATATTCTGAGAGAAAACGAATTCAACTGTGCTACTCTCGGCCTACCAGTTCCATCTGAAGTCGCGATTGAAAACCCCACATACAATCTACAGGAACGAGCTACTTTTTGCATAGAGATGTATCATAAGCTTAATTTTGAACAAAAGATGGCCGTGGATCGAATCTTAAATGCAATATCTGAGAATACGGAAGAGAAACTATTCTTTTTAGAATCTGCCGGGGGATTTGGGGGATATGCTCATGTATTTTGAAAATAATCCGAGGTCGAGGCCAAATTGCCTTAGCAGGTGCTTCGACTGGGATAGCAGCATTGCTTTTAGACGGAGGCACTACACTACACCGTTTACTTGGCCTTCCTGTACCCATACTTGCCTCATCGGTCTCATCAATCAAGGCTAATTTTAACAAAGCTACTATTCTCAGAGAAGCTTCTATAATTATTCAAATAGACGAGTCGTCGATGCTGCCTGCTGCAGCTTTTGATTGTATAAACCATCTCCTAAAAGATGTAATTAATTGTTTGGACCCAGTATATGGACAAATGCACATGGGTGGTAAAGTAGTCCTTTTTTGTGGTGATTTTAGGCGGATTTTGCCTGTGGTACCGTTGTCTGGTAGAATACAAATAATTGAATCTTGCATTCAAAGAAGCAGAGTTTGGAAATACATTACACTCATCCATTTGAAAAAAATATTCGCGCAAATGATGGCGAAAAATTATTTTCGAATTGGCTTCTTCAAATAGGCAATGGAACATTAATAAGTGACAGAGGATCAGATTCTATTAACATTCCTGAAATTATATAATTTCAGAGGATTTACTGATCAAGCATGTCTTTGGCAACTCAATAAATGAGGATATTGCTAGACAATATTGCAATCATGTAATAGACTGTCCTTTGAATGAAAACTGCGATAGAATTAACGAAGATGTTTTAAATTTAATTGAAGGTGATTTCAAAGAGTATTGCAGGGTGGATGAAGTGATATCAGACGATCCAAGCGAGGAATTAAACATCCCATTTGAGTATATAAATTCTATAACTCCTTCAGGAATGCCACCTCATAGACTTAAGTTAAAATGTGGTACAATTTGTTATGCTTATAAGAAACATGAATATGGGTTCCAGTTTAGTAAATGGAGTGCGAATGTTGGTGTTGGAAATGTATGAATAATGAATAAGTAATAACAGGGTTTTGAAAAGGTACTGTAATTTTCTTACCAAGGATAAAAATCATTCCAACAGACCCTACCATGCCTTCCCATATGACAAGAGTACAATTTCCAATACGGATATCATTTGCTGTAACACTTAATAAAGCTCAGGGTCAAACCTTTGACAAAATCGGCATTTACTTATTGTCACCAGTTTTCACACACGGCCAGCTATATGTGGCCTTTAGCCGAGTAAAAATACCTCAAGATGTAAAAGTAGTCATCAAAAAGACCAGTGAATAGGGAAAGGACAACTGTGGATATTACACAAAAAATATTGTTTTCAAAGATGTTTTGCTATAATACTTTGTTCTAATAAATAAAGTTTTCAAAATGACTACATAGTTTATTTCAAATTATGTATCAGTAACTGAACATAAACTAGGGGCTTTAGCCCCTACAAGCCACTAGTATTAGTATAGATTAGTATAGATAAAACATAAAACGACAATTTAGATTATTTTAATGCTAGTTATTTAAATTTTATTTTATTAATAAATATGAACAATAGGCCTATACGAAAAAGCTCATCTTTATTTTGACAAAAATTATTAATTGATTTCTTCGCTCAATTCTTCCGTATCAGTCATCATTTTTTTCGCCACTATCATCAGAGCTGTCTATAATGACATTTTGTTCTAGCTTAAATTCCTCTTCATTATCTTTTCGTCACTATCTGATTGTTCAAATTTATCGCATTCAACGTTTTCTATGAAAAAAATAGTACATATATTAAAGCTTGTCGACATTATTTTAATTAAATTTCAATGAGTTATGAAAATATACGGGCATGTGTATTTTCCCCATTTGCAATACACATAGGGTCTTCCAGAAGAACAATGCCAATAATGTTGTCTACATTATTTCGATTAATTTCTCTAGTAATATTATATATTATACGTCATTGCTCCCTACTTTTTCCTTTGTGTTTAAAAAGTAATTAATCTTTGTTTAATCAATATCCTTAAACAACCTATAAGTTTATTCCCGAACATAATGATTAAAGTTATGATCGTAAGGTATTCACTTTAGTTTTTGATTTATTTTATAGCGTATATTAATGCTTTTAAAAATATTTCCGCAATCGATGGATTTATGATTTTTTAGCTTTGTGGAATTTTTTAGACATCAGCAACTGTTTGGAATTAGTAGGTATCGACAATATTTCTTAAAACTGAATCAAATTTTGAAAAAGCAACGTTAACATTTTTCGTTTTGGGAATGTCAATCCAATTAAATTTACCTAATTCTATCTTTATTTGTTCAAAATTGATTGATTTTTTCGTTCCGTCAGTGCAGAAGCAATAAACTCTTTTTGATAACGGATTGAGTTTTAAATTTTAAACTTCAAACCCTATAGCGTAATAGTCGGTTATATTTTTGGGAAATGTATGTACAAATAATAATTTTCATAATGCATAAATAATAATGTTTTTTTCTCATCAAAATGAAAAATGAGTAAGTTAATTATTTATTTCAAAATAGGCCTATAGCTATACCTATTTGTTCCTAGATTTCGAATTTAAAGTAGGCCTAATTGGCTATGCTTATCTTTAAATTAGATAAATTTACTCCTTTCTAAAACATAAGTGTTGTACAGGGGCTCAAAGACAAATAATTAAAAAATTAATGAAATAGGAGGATGCACTTTACCAGAATTATTCAAATTAACCTAACAAGAAAATGCAGGTTCAGGTAATTTTGCAAGGCATTTTCTAAAGAAACTTACAGAAAATTAATTTTAAATTGAATTCTGGACGTGATATGGATGTTTAATTTTAAGGGTTTTTTCTTTTCTTGTTTTTGTAACAAAATATATACATACAGTATATAATTTTTATGATAAAAACCAGGGTTTAATTTGGATTGAAAGAGCGATCTTAAGTGTCATAATCATATAACTAATTGTTGTAAATTATTGTACTAGTATAGCCAAATTATTATACATCAAATTTTATAAAAACCGACACTATTAATATGCAGACATTTCATAGTACAAATTAAATGACTATTTGAATATTATAGATACAGATGTGTAGGTAGGCCTACATTTTAAAAATATTATTGTCAACGAAACGTGCACTTATAGTTAAAAAGTGATTTTTTTACTCAGAACAATAATGAATAAAGTCGAACGTTTCGGCAAGTGTTACAAAAGCCCATGTTTCATACTTTATTTAATTGCTTTGTAAATTAATAATAACTAACATTTTGCAACATTAGTAAACAGTTTGTTTGTATTATTAAGTACAAAACAAAATAACGAATTCAGTTATTCAATTAATTATTTTTTTTAAATGTGTTTTGAATGCCTTCGCTGCGTTGCTAAGTGATAATTATTACTAACAGTAGGGCTAACAAGGAAAGGAAGTACAGTGTTGTGTGTGTGACTACGTTGTACGTCTAGTCTGCACGAAGGTTTAACCCAAACCTTGTCAATCATTTCTTTAGCTCCGCCTCCTCACTGCTAGACTGATTGCCAGCGCTCCTAGTGGATTTATTCAACATCGTGCTGAGGATTCTCTCTAGTGGTATAGCGCACCCTTAAATAAAATTAAAATGGTGGTCACACCGTTTCTCTGTATAAGCTTTTTTCCAAAGCCAGTTTCTGGCTTAACCCGAATTGAAAAACTAATAACATTTTGCTAATATCAAATTTGATGTTCTACAAAATTGGTTTCTTGAATTGTTTTCCGTATCTCTAACGGTAAGTTCACAAAATGGCCGCAAACTTCAAATTTTTTAAAAAAACGTCCACGTTTTTGTATTTTAACCATGTTTGTATACGTTTATTCTTTAGATATCTTCATAAAACCTTATAATTTTATTGAGAGGGAGAGAGAGAAAGCAACCTGCTGCCTTGCTCTTTCCTACGATACGTCTGTGTGGCCGCTGTGATTGTGAGTTAGTTGTGGAGTGGGAACCGAGATAAGGAGCCCGATTGGCGTTGCGTCGCATTTACTGAGTTTTAGTCCTTTAAAGCCACGTCTGTTATTTCAACGAGCAAACTCTACTGTTCACAGAACTACTAGTATAACACAACAATGTTAAAACGTTATAAAACAATAATTAGCTCATTTAATAAAAAGTTAATAAAAAGAAAAATTGAACCGATTTTTCCTGGTATAACTGAATATCGCAAACAGAGGGCTAATAATATAATTCAAAAATCGATTGTAGTAGATTAATTATTCCCAATATGTCCGAAAATTTAATCTTCAATTATTTTTAATAAGCCAGGAATTTTTGACATTGATTTATTTAAGCCGCAGTACCAACAAGAGGAATTTATATTTTTTGCAAGTAATTATTGAATTTGTATGTGTTTTAGTTTGAAAAAGTAAACTAGTACATGAAAATTGGAATATTTCATGAAACGACTCAAACCTCTAATGATAACCTAGCAATACATTTTTACTTGTTGATTCGGCATAATTTAAAACAACAATTTTTGAGAGTAGGATTATACGTCCTCCCAAATAAAAAAGGACTAGCACAAAAATAATAAAATAGCCAAAGATATTTATAATTTTCTTTATAACATTAAATTCATTTAATATAAACAACAATAATTTTATAATATATTTGAATTTGTAGTATTTAAAAACGAAAATAGACTTAGGTATTTAAAATAAATTAATACTAATATCAGCTTAAATTTTATATAACTCTCCTTATGTTTTACTCTTTTATAAATCCATTTATGATAATTGAAATTATTCATGCAGAAATAATATGTATGACAAATCTACAACGTTCTTACTTTATACTATATTCCTCTTTGGTACTACAGTGACTAGTGAGACCATACGGAAACACCAGCCATGTTTAACCTAAATACAATGTCTTCTGCTCAGAAGTATAATGAAATTAATAGTGTTGTATCTCTTAGTAATTATAAGTGAAATTACCTCAATGGTTTTTTAATAGAGGGAAAAACATTCGATTTAATTGTTACAGTTTGATATTTATATTGAAATGAAATAATAAAAATTGTGTTCCTTCTTAAAAAATGTATTTTTTTATTTCGTGCAAAAAATATATAACGAATAGAATATAAACAGATAAGAATTTAGGTTAAACATGACTGCCGGCCAATAGGAAACACGGCCACACTGTATCTATCTAGTCACTAAATTAGGCATCTAGCCTACATGCCAGTCGCTCTGGTTGGAACTAACACCAATACATTCCCCAATGCAAAATGTTCTATGAAAGTTTATTTAAATTTAAACAAAAGCTACTTACAGTTAACAAATAAACATGAGTCTTAATCCATAGTGGAATATTGTATTTTAAAGCCCAAATATATTTACGTTATAAAATTTCTAACCTAAATTTGGCTACGTTAGTTGTAGTACATTGAGATAGGACTAGCAACAAGTTAAATGTTATTTTAACTTTTATATAAGTTTAATTTTCCTGTGAAATTTTTAATTAATATCACCAAGATTTTTGAATCCTTACTCTACTAAGGGACGGAATGTATAGAGAAGAATTAGTTTATCATAAATTTTTGAAGCCAAACTCTAATTTAAAATACGTTTCTAAATCTAAATAATACATACTGATCCAGGCTTTAAAAAAAACATACCTTAAATACCCTTGCTAGTTTAATGTGTCTTGAATTATTAATTTAATTTTTTTTCCAACAATTGTAGCTCTTTTTCCTTACTTAAACATCAAAGTATTATGTAATGTTTATCGTATAGGTCGACTATAAGTGTAAAAGTAAGCTTTACTACTCTATAAAATAATTTAATTTTCATAGTCTATATTTTGTGTAATTGTTGTTTAAACTTTTTACCGATTAATATGTTTCTTTAAAATGTACTCTTACTTCTCGTTAATTTGTATTATGCATTTCTAGAACGATATTTGATAATCACAGAGGATATCTCACCATTTGTATTTTCAAGTTCTTTTCAAATTTCTAATTCATTTTACCTAAACACTTTACAGAAACCTAATAATAATTCAGTAAATCGTTAAACAGGTGGGTTTTCATCATGCATGCCTATCGACTTCGGACTTGTCGAATGAGTATTAAAGAGGTATTTGAGTTTACGTGTAAAATGTTTCTAGTTTTGTCATGAAATTACTAATAATAAATTTGTCTTGCTGCTCTGCGAGTTAGTTTTAGAGTGACTTTTTTTAAATAATTTGTGTTTTTATTACTGTTATTATTACAAACAATGAAGGTACGCCTGATGCTCGCAGCCTTCCGTTCTCTTCCCCTCCGCTGCTGGAGTCACAAACTGCCACTGCTTCTTTCGCCGCCGCGACTGTCGTTAATTTTCGCGCTATGTTCAGAAGCATTTTTATTATATTTTACTAACCTTTTTCAAAAATCGAAGATATAAGAATTTTAATATCTAATTTCAGAACCCGTTTGGTAAATTTAATTAGGGCCACTCAGGTTAATAGGGTGTATTATACAAGATAATGACCTAAATTGTTTTTACTGCGATTGTGCAAAAACTAATTTTCAATGCGAAAAATGTCATATTCCAGCTGTTTGAATAAATAAACACATAATAAACAATAATTTTCCGAAAAATCTGCCCTTAATATTATAAATTAACAAAGATATGAATTTTTGATAAATGGCATTTTTTAAGAGTTTTTCTGACTTTTCTCGGTGAAAAATTGTCCGATCGGAGTCTACAAAAAAACATTTTGTAGGTTTTTTAATTCTCTACAGATGTCTCATTGAAAATATCGTGATCCATTCTTAATTTTTTATAAAGTCAACAAAAAAACAAAAACGTTCTAATTTATTGCCATTTTTGTTTTTAAAAAGGCGCATAATCGCCTTGCCTGATAGTTTTTTTTATATTTTTTTTTACACACCTATGTGCTACCCTTAAGGTCACTGTGGACAACAACAAGCGACACTACTGTCAAATTCGATCATCTCTACTGGTTGGGCTAAGCAACAGAAATGTTGATAGAAAATTATTGGTAAATAGCTCGTAGTCCCAACCTATTGAAAAGATTTAATATTAACAAAAAAATATATGAATACAAATAAATTAACCAACAATACTAAAATATTATGATTTGAGAGGAGTTTATTATATCTCTATTTACGGCCCATACATATACCATAGTAAGAGCGTATGTAGGTATGAAAATTATAAGCACTTTATGTAAAATTACTAATTAATTCCTAACACTTAATCTATTTAACCATAAAGGTTTCATGACACAAAGCAAAATGTATAATTGATGTTCCTAGTTTTAAATATTATATAGTTCTTCTAAAGTTAATATTTTATACATAGTTTTAAACAATTCGCTTGACACTGAAATTGATTTTATATACTTATATAATATGTACAATTAATAAACATTTCAAACTGTGGTTGGTTTCTATCAAAGCGCCAGAGTAATGTTCAGTTCAAGCTGTGTTAAGCCTAGATTTATGTCTTTAATCTACTTGTCTTAAGCTGCATTAGCCCGGCATCGCTATCTGTAAAAGCCACAAGTCTTAAAATCCTACCTTTATCGGCATTGCCTTCAATCAAACACGATGTTCTTCAATTTACAGTGTAAGGTAACACTGACTAATTAGTGTGCGTTTTAGTTGCTTCTAAAATTATGTAAATGATTTAAAATCTATATGTATAAAAGCCAAATACCACTCACTCATTCACTCACTGACTCATCACGAAATCTCAAAAACTAGTGAACGGATTGGAACGAAATTTGGTATGTAGCTTCCTCTAGGGCCATAGGTTCTCACCAAGAAAGGGTTTCAAAAAATTCGAAATCTTAGAGGGTTTGGGGGGGGTCAAAGTTACTAAATCACGAGTTCTCCAAAACTACCAAACGGATTGGAACGAAATTTGGTATGTAGCTTCTTCTAGGGACATAAGTGCTAACTAAGAAAGGTTTTCAAAAAATTCGAAATTTTAGTGGGGTTTAAGTTACTAAATCAAGATTTCTAAAAAACTATACTGATCGAAATCTTAGGGAGGGTTTGGGATTCAAAGTTACTAAAATGGCTGCCGTTCAAAAATACAGTTCTAAAAGATGTCACATGAAGGTGCTTCCATGGTCTGAAAAACCAATGTCAGGGTTTCACTACAACTGCAACAATGATTATCACAAAGACAAAACAGTTGATCTAGATCTATGACGGCATATTAATGGTGTACAGCTATGAAGTGTTAGAACCTACGATTCATATCCTTATGACACACAATATTACCATCATTTGTCGCATTTATTTCACCAAAATAATTATGTAATAGCAAAGCATTGCAGGGTTAGCTATTAACTTATATAGACTTGAGGAATATTAATTATGTGATTATAAGGTAAACTATGAAGCCCCCGATGAAAATCACACGCAGATTAATTAATTAGACCCACATCAGAAATATATAATTTAAAAAAATACTTTTTAAAAACAACAGACTTTATCCAGGCCTACCTAATTACGCTGGCCATTTTTAACTCGATAAATGTGTTCAATTATAAGGATTATAAAACAGTAGGAATTTTTATTTTTTATTTATATACATTATTATATATAAAAATAAAAATAAATTGTATATTTGTATTGCTTTTTATTTCATATTGATAAATCAATAATCGAATATGTGTATTGTGTTATACGAAGAAGTATAAAGTTTCCAAAGTTAAACGAATGGTATCTCTTCTTTAAATTTGTATAAATGAATATGTTGATAATAACAGGTTGTATATTTATATTCATTTTATAACCTCAAAGCAATTTTTATAACACATTATAGCCTACATGAGTTCTATAAGTCATATTTAAAAAAATCAACTTCACAAGACATTGAAGTTATTAAACCTAACCCAAAAGTATAATCTACACTGGGATCTGTTTAAGTATTACAGATGTGGATGAAATCAGCTGTTATATTACATTGCTACTCACGTAACACTCACGTATGGACGAACAATCGCATCTGTAGGAGTTTATGATATAAGTGTCATCACATTTGGTACTTGTTAAGGTAAAAATAATAGCTCTCGCATGTAAACAATATCAAATAAACAACATATTTTATTAACTGTTTGCAGTTAAGCATCTTCAGACAACTTACGCCTATTTATTATTTCTACCTACATATTGTCTAGTTACTCCTTTTTTTTTAAGTATAGATGCCATGGTTTTCCCTTAAACGAACACAATATCAAGTGCTAAATGTGCAAGTAATTCCGTAATAAAGTAATTCTGTAATTATTTTCATTAATTACTAGTCCTACTTCATTTATAATTAATTATCTATACCGTAAAATTACAGTGATATGAAAGCTATAATATAATTAACTGACGTTAAAAGGATGGATTTTTGAACATGAGATTCAATTTGTGTCCTTTGATGGTGAAGGGACAGCCTTAATTTAGCTTAAGGACAACTAACTAGATTTAGTTCTGTAGCCTGCTTTGAGTACAATGATCAAATACGTTAAACCATTGAGAAAAGATAAATATATTTTGTCTCTGATATTACTCTTAAAACGTGGTTAACATTTTGTATTTAATATTAATAGACATCAATCCATTATACCATTTAATATTATATTGCTTTATGTTTAGATAAGTAACAACGTAAAACAACATTTGGATTAAAATGTAAAATGTTTTTTAGATAGTATTAATAACTGAGATATTGTTCAGGAAGCATAATTTGTGTATAAAATGTACGATGAAATCCACAACATTCGAAAAGAACAATAATATTGTTTTTGGACCTCTACTCTGTCTTTTTTTAAATTTTAAAGACAGATTAGTTTAGTTTCTTCAGACACTATTTAAAAGAACCGTGTTCTTCTATTTAATTATATTTAAAGAATTTATCTGACAAACAGTTAATTTCAATTTGATCTATAGCAGATTTTTACTTATAGTTTAAACACTCAATTTTAAAGTTAATGCGACTTCTTTTAAAGAGTTACAAAGGATTAAATATATTTGATGTTACTTGAAAGCACAAAGCATGTTTATAAATAAATAAGTTAAATATAAAAAAAAAACAATCAATTAGTTGTTTAACTTTATTTACTACCACACATTCTAAGTTTGTACTATGTAAATAGAGATTTATACATTATATAAAATAAAATGGCTAAATTGAATTATTTTGTTTAAACCAGTTGTATATTCACTTTATTTTAATGAAATTAGAATAAACAAAGAACAAATACATAAGTACAAAAACAGCTATACGCTATTTTCTATACAAACGATAAACAAAACGTGATTTATCTAATATATTACCATTGTTAGAACGTCAAATAGTGCATGGAAATAATTTGTAACTTTAGTTAATCAAAGAATTGTGAAATTATCAGGAATTTGACTTTTGACGTAATGTTTTTACAATATTGGTGTTTGTAAATTAAGTAAATTAACGTGCATAAATTATATGCATTACTTATTCCGTACTAAATAAAATGAAGATTTACACAAATAATTCTTTCAAAAAGACTATGTATATAGTACATAAATTCCCGAATGAATCTAATGAAGAAGATTTTCATTAGAGCTTAAACTTACAAGTTGTATGTTTACTTAATGTATGGGTAAATATAATTACATGTATATTTCTTAGAAAGTATTAGTCACTTTTAGTATATTTTTAGGTCTCACAAAATGTGATGAAACAAAATGAACTGCATTTAGGCTGAAAGGTTCGTTTTAGAATATTTCTACTTCTTCAGAAATCTGGAAACCACTTTATTAATGAAAGAGAATGAGCAAATAGTTCAATGGAACAGGAAAACCATATATGTAGCTAGAAACCACTCCTTTACAGCACCGATAAAGAGAAATGTATGATGTTAGTTTATATTCTTTTTGTTTAATTTTAAGGATTAACTTATTTTAATTACGAATATTTTTAATCAAACAGTTGTACGTAAAACTTGGGTTTTTCATAGTCTATTTTGGATCCGTATCTATAGTCGTATTACACATTAAACTCCATTCTGTCCAGTACTCTAAACAGTTACTAAATTCTGATTTTTTTTACTGTTTCGATTTACTAATTTCTTACATTTATTGTCAATTTAATTTCATAAATGTATCGGAATAGAATTTAAACATATTTCCTTTAAATTAATAAGAGGATTTCCTCCTTATAATTAATTATAGGCGATGATAACCACCCGGGTTTTTCGCCTTTAAAAATTAAAAAAAAATACTATTAATATATAATATATTAATTTAAGTTAATTCGTGTTTTCATTTGAATGACGTCTAAAACTTCACCTGTTATAAAGTATACATGTAAATTACTTTAACGTTATCCCATATTTAAAATTAATAAAACCATTTCAAGGTATATTTGAAATGAATTTTTTTAAGCAAGTTTCCCATATTAGTTTTGGTATTTATTGAAAATTAAAAAATGCAAAAACATTTTACTGCTGTAAAGATTGTATTTGAGTTTAAAAAAAATAAATGCTATCGATAGTACCTCAAAAAATAGCAATACATCATCTTTGACTATATACACTTAAATGTTAAACATTTATTTTGTTTTTAAATGCAATAGGCTATAGTATCATATTTGTATTATATACTAGTTTAATTGGAAATATTAATAAATGATTTATTTAATTTCTTAGAATATTTTTTCTAAATTATATCTATAAATTACTTGAATAAACAAAACAGTCTTTTATAATATAATACATCTCCCTTCACAACACTGTTCAATAAATAAAGCAAGAAATATATATTCTATAAAATGTATGTATAAAACAACGAAATCGGGGTCTAGCATTTGTATTTTTTAAAAAGAAGGGAAGAGGCTGGGATATCAGTGTGACAGCAAGAAGAACCCGTCAAAACCATTCTCGCCAACCCTGTTCAAGAATTTAAAAACTATAAATACAAAGTTCTGTTATACTTGAGTACATTTCCCAGAAGATCACGTTTACTCCATCTCTTAACCTTGCGAAGTAATGTAACCATAATCTATTATCCCAACACATGTATCTGACAGTTGCCCCCTCCACTTTCTGTCTACCTTGAGGCATGTACTTTGTCACATATCATACTGTTTGGTTCTGGATAATATTTAATTTGGAACCTTACATTCTTCCGTACGTGTTCGTGAGTAATATATATAATACAACAGCTGATTTCACCCATCATACTTTGGGGTTATGTTTACAACTTCAATCGTTATAATTTCTTGTGAAGTTGATTTTTTTAAATACAAGTTGTAGAACTAATGTATGCTATAAAATACGTTATAATATTTGTTTTCGGGTTATAAACTGTATATAAATACAAACTTTTATCATCAATATATTTGTTTATACAAATTTAAAGAAGAGGTACCTATTCGTTTAGCTTCGGAAACATTCGTACATCTATGTGTATAACATATTCGATTATTAATTTATTCACTATAACATTAATAAGTTCTAAATCATTAATTTGATCTATCAATATGAAATAAAAAGCAATTATATGGTAGTATTTTTATCTTGCTTTAAATATTTAATAAATATGTAACAAAAAATATTCCTTATTATTGTACATATTTACTGAGTTAAAAATTCCCGTCAGCATAGTTAGGTAGGCCTAGATAAGTAGGCCTTGTTAGGATTAATAGTGTAGGATTAGGAATTATTTAATAATCACATGTAATAAAGAGTAGTTTAAGATTTATAAGTCCCAAGGCGAGAACACAGAATATAGAACATGGTTGGGTAAGACTGTAAAATATTGTGTAAGTGCAGACAGAAGCTAGGCATACTTTAAGACCTAGTTATGTCAACTCAGTTCACTATGAAAAGGCCCTACTGACCTAGATACGGGGCCAGATAGTTTTGGAAGACGGCCGGGAGCCCTGTTGATGGGACAGGGCAGTGTTTTGGGAAAGATATACGGTGTAGGCCGAAGCCTATAGTATTCGGCGGATCCAGCTGAAACTTACTTGGGGAGTACTGGTACAGAAGGTAGGCAAACAGACTGTCTAATATTCATATTTTAAGAACTGTGTTTTGGTCATTGCTATTGTGAGTGTTTCGTCTTGGGATATAATTAATAGTAATTATAGATAGAATCAGTAGTGTCGATATTTAAATGTAAAGTCAGTTAGCGTTGTTATTTAATGTAAAGTCAGTAGATGTTGTTATTTAATGTATAGTCAGTTAGGTATTGTAGTTGTTTGTTAATTGTTAAAATAGTGTCATTCTACCACTGAACCACTCAATTATAAAATATAAGAATTGCAAGGTATATGAATTGGTTGATTTTCTATTATTATAATCCTTGAACCTTATAGTGATCCATAATTTAGAACCCTGGGCAGTTGAACTAGATTTAGACCCCTAACAGCCTTAATGTTGATTTTAAATATATTTTTTAATGGTGTATTTCTGATGTGTATCTGCCTGTGATTATTCACGGGGGCTTACTAGTTTAAAATAAAACACCTGTAAACCATTGTAACATGGTAGATCCAGCAGCTGTGTGTACAGTTTCTTACACGAACAGAACTGTTATTATATTCAGCAATAACTTATTAATATTTTACTAAAACCTGTTTGCAATAATGTGCTTAGTAGAAATCTGATTGCCTTAAATATATTAATATAAATATACTTTCGAAGGACGGAAAGATGCATTGGCACATTATCAAGGCATTACTCGTGCTTGGAAAGCCGCCAGGTAAATAATACACCCTCGACCTATATAAAGGTTTTTATTTCCGTTCTTACCTTTTAGAATTCACAAAGCTTTCAAGAGATAATTGTTGCTATCAAATATTAAATGGGAAATATATAACACTATTACATAATATAAATTGTTTAACACACCAAGATAGTTTTAAAGTAATAATTATCGGCTTAACGTTTCTAGTTTTTAGGTGTTGTTTTATTTAGCTATTTGTTTAAATTCATGACAATGGTTATTGCCTAATTATAATAGTTCAATTTTACAGAACGTAATAAATAATGTAAGTTTATTAATTTATTCAATATGCCTTCTATTTTTCAGTAAAAAGGGGCAAAACAAAACCTAAAAAAACATTATTTGGTCACAATTAATTTTAAAATGATTGGAGTATCACCAAAGTTTAATTGGAAAAAAGGTTCAACTTTGAAGACCCTTTTATTTTTATGTCTCACTACATTGGTATTTAGAATTGTTACTAATAGCCTACTAATTACCGTAGGTACTTTGTGTGAAATTCCATTAGAATTCAAACAGTTCTGTTTTGTACTTTCCCAAACTTTTCACTGAGCTGTGCCGACCCAGGTTTCGTCAGAACTGTCAAAACAGCTTACAGACTAAGGATGTCAGAAACTTTACTGTTTACACATTTAGTTTCAAAATTATTCATATAAATCTTCGTCACTAAATAAGATAACGGTTAACCCATAACTAAACCAACAAGCTGTTCTTACAACTTTTCTTGTAATTTTATACTGTAATTTGTTTTGACATATTTTAATTCCATTTACAATGAAATACACGGATTATACTAAATAACAATGATTCCACACTTTAGAAACAGAGTTTTATATTTTTAAATATTTTAAAAGTATTTTTTATATATAATATACATATATACAATTACAACTAGTCAATGACTATCTAACAATATTTTTCTAACATAGTAGGCTGTGTGGTGAAAATACGTCCAGTGTCACCTTCACAATACAATATACACTCTGAGCATGTGTAGTTCTTATATAATTTACACTAAGTCATTTGGTTTCGCTCTTTTCAACCTACGAACTAGTGGTACCTCGACATTCGTACGGCCATGAAGTCTGCTTGCATGTTTTCTTGCAAACCTTTGTACCTCTTCAGCTACTAATGGCACCTTCAATTCCCGATGGATATCTACATTGCGGATATACCATGATGCTATAACAATACGGCGAATCACTTTGTTTTGCAATGTCTGTATTACTTGAATGTTACTTTTTTTCACGCATCCCCACAATTGAATGCCATATGGACATACGGGTTTTAATATTTGCTTATACAGCAGCAGTTTCTTTTTCACATGTGCCTTCCAACGGAGTTTTTCATCCAGGGTCATCCCTAGGTACTTTGCCTCATTAGCATGTGGAACAACTTGTTGATTGTTGGTTGATACATGACTGGTTGATACACATAGTGCTTTTTCATAAAGTTGACATGAGTAATTATTAATAAATTGAGGAAAATAAATGGGATTTTCTGAGCAAACGGAGCGTATAGGCCATGAATTTTAAAAGTATTGGGAGTCACAACATGGTAGAATATGTATGTATTCCAATTGTGTAATTTTTTTAATCCAACGAACTCATAAATGATGGCCACAAACGTAAAAGAATTTATATTCATTGTGTGCCTGAAGTTTCATAAACTTAATAACAAATCGTCAGAGTGAAACAATTTTACATTTCTCAATTACTTAATAAAAAAACTTTGCTAAATTTCATTCCTCTAGTTTGGCGGAAAGTGTGAAAATTAGAGATGCATGTGTCAGTCATGGATTTTGCTTTTATTCATAGAGCTTCTTATCCTTCTTATTCTTGTAACTTGTTATTAATAACAGTTTTCAAGAAAATGTTGAACATTACTTGTTTGAAATTGCTTAGCTAATTATGAATTCAAACATGTTTGTTAATAATAAAGTAAACATTTCGAAGGTTTTAATAAGAATAGTAAACGTTTTGATAATAATAGCTTTTCATTCCCCTGAAATTATATTTTTTTTATAATTGGAAATATGTGAAAAAGTTGCCAAAGTTTAACAACGATTCAAAAGGTATACCATTGGCAATGATTGTAAAATTTTAGTTTCTGAGAATAAAACCTTTCAACTATAATACATAAAGTATTAAAATTAAAGTATAAAAACTATTTGGTGGTTGTTTTGTTCGCCCATCTC
>JAGFPH010003191.1:11199-50796 GCA_018207615.1 Philaenus spumarius | reverse complement strand
AAAAATATAATTTCATTAATCTAAAGAATCCATTAAAATTTAATTTTGAAATTGAGCGCGTAATGAAACATATTAGAATGCATTAATCCAGTGATCTTATAAAACTGTTATTTTCTATTAATATTATTATCTTCTTAGTTTTTATTATAATTCTAAAATAATAACTTATGTTTTTAGAAAAGTACGTATGACATTGGAAGTGATCTGTCGTAAAGTTCACTCCATTTAATTCTTGTACAATTCAAACAAAATTTATTTTCACATGGTTGAGCTTTTATCGACTTTATCCGAGTACAGTTTAAAAAAACAAGTTTAAGTGTTTTGGTAGATTGAATCTCAGTAATAAGTTCAATTAGACTTAATATGGTAAATGCCCCGTACTTCAACATAGATTCAATTTATTTATTTTTTAAAAGAATTATCAGCAATCATATAACGGATGTCGTATCATTTTTAATTAACCTATCTTTTAAGACTGGCGTTTTTCCTGATAGACTAAAAGAGGCCGTAGTTGTGCCAATTTTCAAAAAGGGAGACAGAAAGGTTGTTGCAAACTATAGACCTATTTCTCTGTTATCTGTATTCTCAAAGATTTTTGAGAAAGTCGTGAAGTTCAGAATTATGAATTTTTTCGAGAAAGAGAAGTTTCTTAGCAATAATCAGTTTGGGTTTAGAGAGGGTATTGGTACTGAAGATGCGCTCTTAAAATTTAGTTCTTCTATTTATGATGGTTTAAATAATAGTAAATGTGTGAGTGGGATCTTTCTGGATATAAAAAAAGCCTTCGACATGGTAGATCATGAATTGTTACTTAACAAACTAAATAAATGTGGAATTAGGGGAAATGTTAATAACTGGTTTAGAAGCTATCTAACTGATCGGGTACAAGTAGTTCGGATCGGGGAGCATATGAGCCAATCTGATAAAGTTAAATACGGAGTCCCACAGGGATCAGTATTGGGACCACTTTTATTTCTGGTATATATTAATAGTTTATGTAATTCAAGTCTTCATGGTAAAATAAATTCCTTTGCGGATGATACAGCCATATGTTATGTGGCGGAATCCTGGGACGATCTGCGTCATGATATGGCATATGATTTAAATGCATTACAAGTTTGGTTTTCTAAACACTATATGGTGCTTAATACTGACAAAACAAAGTTCATACTCTTTCATTTAAAAAACGAAGTAATCAGTTATACCCCTCTGACGTATAAATGTTTACAATGTGTTTATAACAATACTACCTGCTTACAGCAATGTAATTCTATTGAACAGGTTCAAAGTATAAAGTATTTGGGCTTGACTGTGGATTGTAGAGTTTCTTGGAAACCTCATGTAAGAGAACTACAAACAAAATTAAACCAGATAATGCGCGTATTTTACTTTTTGAAAAACTTGGCTCCTAGTTACGTTTTAAAAACTGTATATTTCTCGTTAATACATAGTAGACTAACTTATGGTTTGGCATGTTGGGGAGGTACTTACATTTCTAATCTTAAACAGATTTCGAGTATTCAAAAACGTTGTGTTCGGTTTATTTGTCATAAATCTAAAAGGGTTCCTTCTATGCCTCTTTTCAGATATTTAAAAATACTTCCACTGCAGCATCTTTATGTATACAAAGTCCTAAAGATATTTTACAAACGGAGTGGAAATATGGAACTTGTACATGACCCAGATAGAATGAGACTTAGGCGTGGTGCGCAACATCCTGTCCCAAAGCCCAATAAGACTTTTTTTATGAAATTGTATTTATTTGTCGCCCCGAAACTTTTTAATAATATGCCAGAATATATTCAAAAATGTAAAAATTGTACAACTTTTCTGACATTTTTGAGGCGATGGTTATATGATTTGGATGATATAACTAGCGTTTTTAATATTTTAATCTAAAAACTTAATGAATATTTGAATATTGTTTTGGAACCGTTGTGTGTGAATGTATGTGAGGTTGTGTTTATTTTTGAGCGAATGTATTGCGTTGGATTTCCTTGTAAATATATGTTGAATTATGTTTAGTATTACTTAGTGTATTTTCTTAATAACTTTTGTTTTCAATTTTGTCTCCACTATTTGTGCTAATTTTTGTTTTCAATTTAGACTCCACTATTTATGTTACTTTTGTTTTCAATTTGGACTCCACTATTTGTGCTAATTTTTGTTTTTTATTCTTATTTAGTTAAAGTATGGTATAAGTTTTCACCGCCCTTTGTCTCTTTATTTAATCGATGTCTGATAAGTGTTATTTAAGTTTCTTTTTTTCAATGAGGGTAGCTTCTAAACAGGCTTAGTAAAGCCTAAAGGAAGTGCCTACACTTTCCTTGCACTAGAAGAGTAATTTTATGATTTCATGTTTAGTTGTATCGTTTGTAATAGTGTTAAAATTATTTATAATAGTATTTAAGTTCTATTTGACTTATTTGAAGTTAATATGTTGTTTTAAGTTTCTTATTATTATTTATTTTATTATAACTGGCAATAAGTTGTGTTACCAATTATCAATTCTTTGTACAAGGAAAGTAATAAATAATAGTAATAATAGTATAAGAATTATATATCCTGAAATTTAAATAGCCATGG
This sequence comes from Philaenus spumarius, assembly GCA_018207615.1. Classification (NCBI taxonomy): domain Eukaryota; kingdom Metazoa; phylum Arthropoda; class Insecta; order Hemiptera; family Aphrophoridae; genus Philaenus; species Philaenus spumarius. The sequence continues at coordinate 48,210 of JAGFPH010003191.1, read as the reverse complement.
TTCGTTTTGCAGTTAAAATTATTTAATACCAATAAATTTGCGTAATTTATTACGTAAGGACCTTTATATCAAAGAAAACTCGCTTGGCTTTAATTAAGTCGTGAGAGGATCATATTCATATAATTGTTATAATAACTTGAACCCCATTAAGAGTATGTTAATTAATGTAATATATTTTATTTAAATTATGTACAGACACCTAAGTACAAATATTAATTTATTTAATAAAAGTCAATCTTAATCTTTATAAATCTTATGCCTAACTCTTCGGGCAAAACTGAGTTCAATTATTATATTAACTTCCGAAAGTTCTCAAATCGGACATCAATAAAATAAATAATTACCAAAGTGATATATTTAACTTGATGCAAAAACAATTTCCCCAAATATTCACAAGAAATGTGCCACACCTTATTTTGTCCTCGTGGCTTCATCCGGTCAGCTCGTCTCGCTTCGACCAATGACTAGAAGTCATTGCCTCGTCGTACACCTCCGCTGGTTCCACCCAAAAAGTCCCGTCTCGAATTTATTCCCCTCTTTTTAACTCTTATTCCCCTCTGCCCCCACTCAGTTTTACTCGTCTAGCTCGGTCGATGGCTTACTACAAAATGAAACTATGCTATTTGACTTCATCGCTTGTTCCACCATACCAATAAAATTCTACTTCTAATATAATTATCTAAATATGAATTAATAATCACTCATTTAACTTCGTAACAGTACCCAGAATAAACAACACATTGGGCGAGACATGGACGGCATAGATGGGTCTCAACTAATGTTATGGATGTATGAGAGCTACATATCCTAGATGGAAGTGAGGAGAGTGACAATCCTGAATCTTCATATTTTATAACTAATTATTTGTATCGTTTAAAGAAATTAATTTAATTTACCACTAATTAATTTATTTAAAGTAGAATTAAATTTAGAATAGTGTTGGGAAAAGCCGGCCGATGACAGCCGAGGATCACTCGGACCGGCTTGTTAGAGAAAGTGAGAGAGGGGTGACAGGGTTGTCAATTTTCACCGTCACCACTTACCTACTAAAAGAATGCTAACAAAACTAAGCCTAGTTTGTATAGTGATTAAGAAATATATGCTTTGCCCAAACATGAAATATTATTATAACAAATTGCAGAGAATAAATCATAGAATTGAACTGTATACTTGAAAATTCTTATTCTTATGAATGATTAAGAAATATGTACATAACAGTGTAAATAACTTTTAATGCGGTCTCTGGCAGTCTCAACCCTGCCAAATTTTTAATATTAAACATTGATTAATTTTAAGACAGTCTCATAAAGAGATAATGAATATTTTTTAGTGAAAACCTAGTCTGTTATAAGGCTTTCAGTCGGCCGATTGGCATAACAAATTTTTCATCTGGCCCCCTAAACGACACAGGAGAGTGGACGGAAGGTGTGTGACTGCAAGACACTGCACAACTTGGCAACAAAGTGAAAGTATTCGTAGCCGATCGCTCAAAAACGATCCTCGGATGCCATCGACCAGCTCTTAATAATACTATTCTAAATTTAATTATACTATAATAAGTAATTTAGATCGAATAAAGTTTAGGGAACGTGTGTGTATTTGTGTAAATGTGTGTGCGTATGAGTGTATACGTAACATTTATCCGGCACCAAAAACTATTCAAAAGTTGGGATAATGTTCTAGGAGGTTGGGTAATGTTACGAAATGAAATGAGTTTTTAGGTAATTTTGCTAGACAAAAAATATGTTAATAAATGTTTAACAATAGTGGAGTTGTATTAGCCAACACAATTAACAGTAATATAGAGTAGGCAGTTATGTAATTAGAATTTATGTAAGTAACAGAGTTGTATTTTAAGTAGGCTAACATAAAAGTAAGAATAGACGGGAAAAACTGAATATAGGCAAGATTTGTTAAATATGGAGAAAAGATTAGAAAGGAGGTCTTTGGGAAAGGTTCTTGGGTGAGAAAGAGGTCTTGGGAGACCGGTGTAGACGCCGGCGGGGGCGTCAAGGTGCGACTAGATAGGATTTTCCCTGTAGATGAGCCAGCCCAGCTGGACGTCAGGGAAAGGGTGCTGATCTGTCCAATTGTTAGAGCCACCAATACAGAGTAAATTTAAAGGCACAGTTTTGGATATTAAATTGACATCTGAATTATAATCTGTTTGTGTGTTTTTATATGTTGGGAGAGTTGTGTATTTGAAAAAGAATTTAAATTTGGGAAGTAGAAATTTGAGCTCAGTTTTGCTCATAGTATAAAGTAAATGATTTAGACTAAGGTTAATTGTAGTTATCACACAGTGTAGAATATAAACTTATACCTGGACATGGGCACAGATTGGATTGTTTCACAGTTGAGAGAAGATCTTGCCTACGTATTGCTGTAAAAGAGCACCTTAGAATTCCCTCTTACATGTTCTAACGCTGTCCTACATTAACTTGATTTGTGTTACAGGAAAAATTGATTTACAGGGTTTGCCTTAGACAGATTGAACTCATTGCGGTTTATGTTTAAGGTGGATCTTCAAAGATGTTGTTTCTCATTCACACTGCCGTCGTACACAGGCCTACTTACATTGTACTGTATCACAGATATTATTGTGTTCTGTTTTGGGGTTTTAGAAGTCACTACAATAACAATCTGTATTATAAAATGTTTCTAAGTTACACATTGCATGTTAATGTAGTTCAAAGTTTAGTATCACGTTTACAAGATTAAGAAGCAGTCAGCAAACAGGTAAAAGTTTATATCTCGAGTTGTGTCTTTAACTTTTGCCAGGAATACAAAATGAAGCTTCACCTCCTTCTGTAAGTTATTTGTTCAGCGTGAGTAATAATTAGGTTTATAAAATTAGTATTATACTGCAATAAAGGAAATTACGTTCACAATACTTAGTACTTTAAATCCAAAGCAGTCCAGGGAATTTTATTCTAAACAATTTACCTCCAGGGAAAACTTTCAAATAATAACTTTTACAGATATAAATTGCTACTCCATTGTTGGCTACTTAAGTTTCTAATAGGAAATATTATTAGTTTTATTGCATTATTTTCTTATGGAAAAATCCGTTACGAGCACACGTAGCATAACTATAAGTTCATCCGATATATAAACTTAACCTTAACATAATTTTTTTTCTGTTTATTTCTGGATGAAATGCTTTGCAAATATTGATTCATCACGAAATGAACTGCCTCCAACTAACTAGGTTATTGCCTGTCCATGGCAATACTATAATCTACAGTCCACGCTAGGGTGCCATCTATTAATCCCTTTATTTTTTTCACAATGTGTTTGCAAAACATTATTCAATTGTATTGTTTCCCTTGCACTTCTTTCTTTGGAACTTAGCATCTCAGGGGTAATGTTGTGGGAAGTAATTTGTAACACCGTTTACATAGACTATTACAAGACAAACAAACATTTTACATTTGACATCTTTACAAAAAGGCAACATACGAGATGACCATAAATCTGAAAATTGTATTATTTAAAATCTGTCTAACCTTCTATCAAATATTAAAGGGACAGTACTAACAATAACAGTACTTTTGGAGTTTTTCTTTATATCTGATTCGCTACAAATCATTTTAATATGTGCATTCACAACGATATTTAATCTTACAAAGGCTACAAATCATTTTTAAATAAAGTCAATGTATATAATGTATTATCACACATGTTTAAACCAAGTTTATTATGTATCTAACTAGTAAGCCCTCGTGAAAAATCACAGGCTTATTAATTAGGTACATAACAGAAATACATCATTTAAAAAACAAACTATTTAAAAACAACATTAAAACCTACTTATCTAGTACTACCTAATTATGCTGACGGGGATTTTTCACTCGGTAAATGTGTACAATAATAAATATTATAAAACAATAGGCCTGTTTGTTAAACATTTTTATTTACATACGTTATTATATTTTCAAAGAAAGATAAAAAATACTATCTTTTAAATACTGTTTATTTCATATTGATAGATCAAATGACTAAGAAGTTATTAATATTATAGTGAAGAAATAAATACCTAATCGAGTATGTTTATATGTTATACGAAGATGTACGAATGTTTCCAAAGTTAAACGAATAGGTACCTCTTCTTTACATTTGTATAAACAAATATAAATTGATGATAAAAAGTATTATTATTATTTACAGTTTATAACCTCAAAGCAAATATTATAACGTATATTAAAGCAAACCTTAGTTCTATAACTCATATTTAAAAATATCGATTTAACAAGAAATTATAACGATTGAAGTTGTAAACATAACCCTAAATTAATTTACACTGGGTTTGTTTAAGTATAACAGATGATGGGTGAAATCAGCTGTTATATTATACGTTACTCACGTACGTACTTTTATAGGAGTTGATTAAATCGAGACTCTTAACTCCAATAGAATAATAATATATTATAATCCACTGATTTTACACATTTAACATTGCCATAATTTTTAAATACATTATATCAATTATTATAAAATTAATAAGATTATTTTTTAGACACATATGTAAAAAGAATTGCAATTATTTAACTAATAATTTAATTATTAATAAAGTATTATCAAACACTTTTAAAGCCAACACAAATGTTTTATTCATGTAACTTTAATTAATGATAATGATATAATTTGCACATCATTAATTATCCGAGTTTAATTTATGGTTTGTGATTGGATGCACCTGCACCTATACATCTGCAAGAAAATAGCTATTAGCTATTTAAATACCAGATAATTAAGGCTGACGCACACCAAATGCTATACTTTATAGCGCTATAAAGCTATAATATATAGCAAAGGCTATTGGCCATCCAACAAACGTTGGATCAGCAAGCGGTGGCATGCTGATTATAGTTTTTAAAGCGCTATAAAGTTTAGTGATATAGCGCACCTACCGAGGTTGGATTTATTTATCACGTGCATAGAAGAGCGCATACGTACAAGGGTTCTAATTCCCGTCATCCAACTTATTAGATCGGTTGTTAAGACATAGTTTTATTGTATTTGTATTTTATCAGTTGTCATCAAGAAGGAAAACAAAGGTTTAATAGAAAAGGTAAAGAATCATCCTTTTTTGAGATTAACAAATTAGCCCTGATTACAAAAACCTAAATTTAAAGAGCCCGAGTTGGGAAGTAAAAGTGAAGAGTTTTAATAAAAGGCGCAAGTTATAAGTGATTTTGTTTTATCGAGTATTGTTAGTAAAATTTAAAAAATGTACAATGTTTTATTTATTTCATAATTTGGCCAACGGAAATAAATATACCAAATGTTTATCAAGAGAAAACATATCAATGAATGAACTTTTATAACAATTTGCTTGCAACTAAACTATACATTATAGCTTTTGGTTTGTATAGCTGGTACGATATCGCGCAAAGTTTTTGTACTATACACAGGATAGCGTTATATTGCGCTGTATTTGATAACATTCAGTGTGCGGCACCTTTGTAAAACACACTCTAAAACCGCGAAAAAGGTTGATAACCTGACATCATTTTCAGCCCACTACAAAGTTACAAAGTTATTTACAAAGTTTTCACTGTTAACACTAAATGAATTACATTATAAAGATACAACACACAACACACCAAACACTTTACTAAGCAGTCTTCAATTTTAGAAGACATTCTGCTTTGTAATATAATGTAATTTTTATAGTGAAGATAATAAACTTTGTGAATAGCTGATTGAGTCACGTCATCTAGTAGGTATTATAAGTAATAGGAAACAAATAAACATACATATTATGAAAAAGATAGTATCAGACAAGTATAAATGAATTTCCTGCCAGTAATTATATTGACTGAGAAATGAGTGCAAGAAAAAAATGTTATTATAATTTTACATGTTTTAATTATTTTTTACAAGTACAAATTAATATATCAATATTGTCTGATTAACATTTTTAAATGCACTATTAAATACAAACAATTAAATCGTAATAAATTGTATGTAACTTCCAAACATTTTAGTATCAAATTCAAACTATGAAACCAACATTACATTAATTTACGACTCTGATAGCTGTACCAATAAAAACACTGTTGGCGAATTTGAATGAAATCTTAATGAGAAAAAGCTTTAATTTACATCCAAACGAAATAAAATTATTAATTCAGTATTTCACTTCAAGCTAAACTTTGAAACAAATTTTACAACGAGAACAGATACTTGGCAAGAATGTTTTGTCATTTTCCTTGATTAAAGGGTTAGTACCTAAAGCAGCCGAGTAAATAAAAATCAAGGGCATGATTTCGCGTTTTAACTGTTTAAGAAAACTCTTACTAAGCAGATACCAACTCATTTTGATGATAAAGTTCAAATTTTATATTGTATATTGTTTATAGATGTATCACATTATATATTATAGCAGAGTACATAGGATTAATATTTCATGTCTTATAGTTTCAGTGTCTTTACATTTTCCTTCGCGAAATTGCTCTGACACACATTATTGCCTCGTGGGATAGGGTGTAGAAAACGGTAAAGTCGTCTCAAGACCAAACCTGATCGCACTCCTGGGAATCAGGTCTGGTGTTAGGAATAGAGGTTGTGTCTGTGAAAGAAAAATACAGCTTTCCATCAAATTGAATTTATGATAATTTGCTGAAGTGTATAAATATGTTCCTTGTCTAAAATTTTAAATCAAGTATTTGTTTTACTTTTTCAACATATTCTTTTTGTAGAAAATTCTCAATACTTAAACCATACTGATCCAGTAAACTCTTATAAACTTGTTTTAACCAGTAAGTGTTTGTATATTTTTGTTTATAATAATTTTTCATTGCTTCTATAAAGTTTCCGATGGATCACCAAAGATTTAAATTGTAATTGACTAAAAAAGGTAAGTAACTTTTCAAAGTTTAAGTATTTATACAGAAATAAAACTATACATTAACTCAATAAGTAAAAAACCAATGGCAGTAAAACTACCCAAGATAACATTATCTATTTCGGCATTCAACCTTCCTCATAAAAGTGAAGGAATTTGCTACTTTATAAAACTCCTCAACTTAAAGAATGTTATGATTATGTATAGTAACTTTCACGGTTGGATTTAGCTTTAAAAACATATTTTGAAAATCCCAATAAAAATGTATTTGTTATTTGAACTCTATAACATTGTTGTACACTGTCAGCTAATTACAAACGGATAATTAGTAACTTAATTATTCAATAATACATTAGGCCTACTCTAATGAATTAGCTTAATCTAAAAACTGATTTTAAACTTAGTAGACACACATTTCTCTGGTTTTTGTGTGGTTTTTAGTTTTGAATTTCTTCCAATATTATCTACACAGTAATATAATGTATTATTGTCATTTTTATTTGGAATCTTTTTGTTTATCCACTTGTGTATTATTAACTAAGCAGAAAATGTAGTGCAAACATATGTCACAATTTGATATATTTTTTTCTAATAACTATTGTAAATAATTATTGCATCAGTAACATCAATCAAAAGGTCGTGGTGGTCGTATAAATTAATATTACAAAGTTATATTGAAAAATTGTATGCATTCAATAAAATTACTACATAAAAGTAAATTTAAACCAGCAAGTAATTTGTATTAGAAGAGCACAATGTAAGACGAATCGCATGTGTGGTAAGTGAACCTGAAGAAGACACGAGAAAAATATACGGCGAAACAAGAAAAATAAACGGTACCAGGAACTGGCACATACTTTCTCACAAACATATTTCAGTTATTAAACCGATTCACTGTGACTTTATAATTGTAAGTAGGGTAGGAGAGGTGATTTATTAAAGTAGGAGATTAACTATTATTATTATTATTATTATCTAGAGAGAAACCTATTCGATCGATTTCAAACAAATTTGTACCAAACACGTCAATTAGGCCTGAATAGATGCACGAAAAAAATTTGTGAACATTTTTGAAAAACAACCCTCTTTATGGCCAAAAAACCCCCAAAACGCTGTTATTATTATTAGCTGAACGAGAGTTTTTAGAAAGATGCGTTTTTTTGCATATGGTAGGGTACATTAAAGGTTACAAATAAGCCAAATTTTATCAAAATCGTTAAAGCCGTTTTTTATAAAAAAAAATCAGATATTTTGGGGGTTTTTTGCCAAAAAGGGGGTTGTTTTTCAAAACCGTTTTTCGTGCATCTAAACAGGCCTACTTGACATGTCTGGTGCAAATTTGTTTGAAATCGATCGAATAGTTTTTGCTATAGCTTTGTATACATACAGACGTACAAACAGACAGACAGACATTTTGTAAAAAACTCTTTTTTGGACTCAGGGGGCCCAAAACGTATATTTCACAAAAACCGATTTTTTTGCGATCACTATACTTTCTCTATACTATAATAGTATAGCGAGAAAGTAAAAATGAAAGTTATGTTAACCAATAATAAAAGTACGTTATGAAGATATTGTACCAAAGAGTGTTATTTTTTAACCAGGTACAACGGAATATGTCATGTCAAATGTATCAGTTGTTTGTAAATTGAGAAAATTCTGTTGCATCAACAAAGATTCCTTTAAATATTTCTTCTGCTATCATTTTTATTTTCAGCAAAAAAAGAGAGAGTTCAAATACTAAATTATTTTAAACATCTTGTAACCAGGACTATTAAATAATATGTATTTAACATAATCAACTTCTACTCTGGATGCATATCTTGTAGTTACATATTTTGGGTTTACACCAAGCTGCATGATCTATGAATGACTATACTAAAAAAATGTATTTAAATTTTAACAGTAACGTTCATTTTTAAAATTAAATAAATTGTAAAATTTATTTTTATATTAGGTATAAGGATATGCTTATTAAAAGTATATGTACGTGGATGAATACACTACATCAATCCGGTTTAATGAAGAAGAGTCTTAAGTTGAGGCAACAATTCGAGATACTGGGAGATATTACGAAGAAATAATGAATACTGATCTAATATCAGGAATCAATTTTATTAATTTGGCACAATAAAGGGCTAAACCAAAGTAGAGAACCAATAACCGGATAGTAGTTGGCAAAACTGAGTGGGATATTTCCTAACTGATGGATGTGAAAGCTATATAAATTACGAATGGTTTGATTTTGTATGTTAAACCATGTTTTATGCGAAAGTAAAAAATGCCTACAAGTCATTTTTTTAATAATTTGTGTTTTATAATAAAAGTAGTTTTGAAGGATTTGTTTATAAAATAGAGTAGTTCAAACTGTAATACCAGAAAATAATCTCAAAAGGTAATATCAAGAAAATAAATGGGAAAAATGCATCTTAATATTCAAGAAACATTCAAATTACAAGGCTAATTATTTTTGTTTATTACTAAATTGTATGTATTGCATATATAAAATAAGTAAAGTGAACAATTCTACAGAACACTAACTATTTTTTGACAACTTTGGGATTTCTCAAACCCATTTAGGTAAGTATTACTCTATTACAGTGTATACATTAGCAATACAAAAGGTTAAAATTATGCAAACAAATGTGGAACAGATAGTAGATTTTTTCAAAAGATATAAACATATCACTGTTTATCTCAATCACGGTGTGCCAGAAGCATTGCATTTAATATGATTTTCTATTTTAAAGTTCACGTGGAAGGGTAAAGAAACCTCAACGATAAAAGTTAAAATCCGACAGTAAACCACTTTGTGATAAAACATTCGCTGCCTTCAAAATCGTTCTCTAAACAAATATTAAATCAGCTTCAGATACTTTCAAGTACATATTAAGGTTGCAGACAAACAAAATTAGTAAGAAAACTGCAGTATAAACTGAAAATGAAAAGGCCGTACTTGGTGGTATCCGAAGCTGATGTAATATCTTCTTTGAAAAGAAGACTTGGCTGAGATTTTATTACCTCAAAGTATTTTTTATAGCATTTATACACCAAGATTTTAAAAGTAATTTTAAATAGTTTTAAATAATTTACTTTGATTAAAAATATACTATTTACAAAAAGTGGTATTTGACATGTTACCTAAATAGTCGTCATACTGTTCCTTTTCTATTTGGCATCGACCAAATTATAACGAGCCAATTAATGCTTTAATTCTAGAATGGTTGAAAGGTCTGTGTCTTTCAGATATTCCTATAGCCATAGAGTTCTAGTCAGGAGATAATACGAACTGTCTACATTATATGGTTTCCAAATATTAAAACGTTTTATCCTGACTGTGATCCATCAACGTTATATTCTTAAACCATTGGATTGCAGTGCTAGCATCATGTTTTACGGAGCATGCATAAATAGCGTTTTCCCGTGATTGAGACTTGTTTTGTTACTCAATTTTAAACTTCATCAAACAAAAACCCTACCAACCTGTTAAAACTTATTAAAGTCCGAATTTCCATTAATGTATTTTATGCATTTTTGTTTAGATTAAATCAAAAGTACCTGAGCCACAATCATTTTAAATTGACCCTTACCTTTGAAGCTCCCATTGCACTGAGTAAGCATACACACACATGTTCCCCTTTAGTATAAATCTATTAATAAATTAATCGGCAGGAGTAATTTTTATATGCCAATATCTAATGTATATATGTGTACAAAAATGTAACGGATTCAACATTTCATACGAAGTAGAGTTACCATGTTATGATTAAAGTAAAATTAGTTTATGCTTTGCTTAATCTAGATTTATACACTCTAATCTGTCTCTTGCCACATTAGCTCAGCAACCTTATCTCAATATACTACAAGGAAAATGTATCTGTCGACAATAGTCACTGCTACTTTTACAGAACAAACTGTTAGAACAATATTGGAAAATGAAAGATACTCGCAAAGGATTTCGGTGTCTACAATAATTTTAGAGAATATAAGACAAAACACATTTGAGATTCAGTAAATTAGTCAAAGTTTATAATTAAAATACTCTAACTTGTATACTCTGTGACTATATTTATAGTCAAGAATTTAAAAAGATTTACTTACTACCACTCATTTTATAGCAGTTTAACTAACGGTTATATTATTAGCTAATTTCTAAAAGCCACCCTTACTGGCAGCTGGTTGGGTGGCAGGTGCTCCCAATAGATGTTCTCTAACCGAATATGCATAAAATTATGCATACAAAGAACATGAATCAACGTTCGAACTTATATCATTTTATTGCGTGTTTCGTTCGATAAATTGTCAGTATTTAAAAAATACAACAATTTGATTAAGAAACTATACACTATATTGTATAAATTATTATAAAGTATTTCATCACACTCAATTTTATAAACTATCTATACAAAATATTTTTGATATCTTGTTTGTTTGTTTGAAATTCTAACTTACATAGGACAGAAGTATTTATAATATCATCCGTTCTTTTACCTCATCTCTGTACTTTAAAATATTGTGTTTTGAAGGAAATAACACATAAATCTATCAATAAACTAAATTTAATTCAAATTTTCAAGTATTTTAAATGGCTATATTTCTGTAAACCAAACCTTCTTCTATGAAAAGCTATTTCAATAATTTAAAAGAACTTCTATGTGTAATAAATATTTGCAAATCTGGGTACAAAATAGGCCTACAATAATTTTTGTTTGATCATAAGTAATATATCTAAGATTTCTATTGATTGACAATAATCTTCCATGATTGAGATTTTTTTTATTTAAAAGAATGTTGATTTTTCAATTACGTATATTAAAACCTTAAAAATGAGAAAATATAATAATAATGTTATTGTAATTATTTGTAGAACATAATAAACTTATAGAACTATAATAAATTTATACCGAGTGATAGTTTTAAAATCTAAATAAATCAATCAATTATAATTAGTTTGTTTTACTACCATATTCAAACAGTTGTTTCATTATCAACGTTTTTTTATAATTTTAAAATTAAATACCTTATTTTGATCATAAGATATAATTATTAGAAAATTGCACTAATTTCTTTTACGAAATTTTCTAGCTATAATTTGTTTTAATAGTTGTACTTTTAGTATCAAATGATGAATTTTCTTACTTTAAATGTGTGTTTAAATGTAGACCTTAGATAAACATTCTAATTGACAGTTAGTTATTACAACAAATTTTACAACAATGTTTTTTCAGAATGGAATAAATGAGTAATACTTTGTAGTTTGCATGCTTTATTTACATAACTTTTCCCAGCATATACAATTTGTAATTATAAATTTATCAATCTCAGCTTTCTGGTACGTGGCAAACTATTACACAGTCACTATTTTACCAACAATAATTTAAATATCTTTTATATTACAACTCCTGGGTTTTTTTACTCTTCTATTGAATAACTATGCTTTTTTATAAATTATTAAGACAAATTGTGCCAGTTGATAATTTCTAATTATTTAGTCATTTATACACATTTGAATTTGTACCTTTCTAATATTCCTATTTGAGAACAAACTTAATTTATTTAACTCTGCAAGTTACAGTTATAAGGGGAAAGTATGTAGACAAATCAACTCCTCTGTTAATGTGTTGCTTGTGGAAAATAAAACATCGAACATAATATCATGTTGTTTAATAAATCCCCGTGGACTCTTCTAGAGAAAAAGTAAGGAAACTGTTTATGCACCATTTATTTAAAAATTACTTGATGCAAGCTAATCAAAATCTTAAGTTATTTCCTTATTCAAGAAACAAATTTGTAATATTATTTTACATTTTTTAAATTTAAAATATTATTAAAGATTCAATTTTACTATAAAAAACCGTAATATATACAGAGTAAATTGTTACTTTTTTAAATAGTAAAATATAAATATTGTTTCGTAAAAGCGTCAACAAAATTAAGCGATAATGCAAAAAAATAATTGTAAAGAAGACAATTAGCTATAGACAAGTAGTTATAGTATACACACTTTAACCTAATCTAAGAATCTAGTAGACACAGTACGATCTGGAGTTATTACAAACTGTAGTACCTAAGAGGGGAAGTCAAAGTGTGTGAAGCCAAAAATATGTTTTGCACGATTACGAATTCGATCTCGAGCAGCCCTTGACATTATGACCTACGAAGATTACCAAGCCTGATCTTGGAAGTATGAATTATTTATTGAAACTTCCATATTAGTACAGTTAGCTAGCAGTAAAATGGCTCGAATATGGAACTTTAAAAAAAATAGCATAAAATCTCCTAACTTTTTTATGCAACATGCTCTACAACATATACTGTCCGTGAACCTGCTTTTTATTTTAAACGGTTGAAACCTCCCAATAAAAACCCAAAATTTAAAACTTCTAATTTTACGAGTAAATTGCTACTTATATTTTAGAGGTTGCTGATACTGATTTCCAGGTAAAAAATAATGAATGACAAAAAATAATGGTAAAAATTTCCCTAAAAATAAAAAAGATACATTTTTCAATTTTACAAATACAGTAACAAAAATCGTTATACATATGTTTTTGAGGTTGCTGTTACTGATTATTAATGAATGATGAACAAATAAGGGTTTAAAAAACCCCTAAAATTAAAAAAAAATTTACGAATTAATTAACAATAAACCCGTATACGTATGTTTCTGAGGTTACCATACGTATGTTTTTGAGGTTACTGATACTGATTATGAAGTCAAAATTAATTAATGATGAAAAGGCAAAGGGTTGAAGCTACCCCTAAATATTAAAAAAAATATATAACTTTTCTAATTTTACGAAATCAGTATTAACATGTTTTTGTGGTCGCTGATAGAGATTATGAGGTCATATAATGAGTTACGAAAATGTATGGGTTAAAACCATCTTAAAACTTTAAACAATAAATCCGTATACTTACGTTTTACTATAATATTGATTTATTTACACAAAATTTATTTAATGTAAATTTAATGCATTTACTAAACCTTTATCTTTGAGATATTTAAGTATTAAACACATTTCTTTCTTATGTATACTGAAACGACGGACTTAAAAGTTCATTAGGCATAGAATGAACTCACTTAAGCCAAACTATTTGTTTTTATAGGCTTTATTCTCTATTAACTTAAATATTTATTAAACCTATGCTTTTTATGATATTACAATTTTAAATGCGTAATTTGTTTCGTATGTGCAACAGTAAACGATCATATATTTTAAACTAAAGGACATAAAAAGTTTGGTTTACACCAATCCTTTCGGTTTTTTTAGTTTCATTTCCTGTTACTTTAAATACTCTTGGACTTATAGTTTCTTAACTATTTAAATTACAAAAGCATAATTTTCTTAAAATCCGCTAGAACGCAATCTTGGAATGTTAATATCTTTTAAACCCATAGGAGATAGAATAATCTGTTTTAAATCAAACTCTTCGTTTTTGTATAATCTTTAATTTTGGATTCGTTATTTTTTGGAAAAGTTCAATATTTTGTGAGTAATTGGTGAAAACTCAATATTTTTTTCAAACTTTTTGAAATTTTCATTTTTGTAAATTCATATAAAATTAAAAATAATAATTTAAAAAAATCTAAATAGTTTCAGGTTCTTTGCAATCATATATATATATGCAACTATATCTATGAAGATTTTGAAAAATGTCAATATGTAAAAAAATAAAAAATAAACTAAAGCAAAAATCTTTTAATTTGCTACATTTAACTATTAAAACAGCTCAAACTATTAAAACAGCTGTTAGTGGAAAATCTTGAATTTGAGTAACACATGTTACTACGTTTTATCAATAAGAACTATTTTATTCTTGTAATAAGTTAAGAAACAGAACAGATTCATACTGTGAGTTTAGGGTAAAAATAAATAATAGGGATATGTATTTCTATATACAGTAATATGTATGAACAATCGTAAAGCGCAAGTAAACAGACTATAACAAAATAAACGTGATTAATTAACTACTCTCCACTTTGGTTCCCTATATACATTGGAAACACAAAATGTATGTTTTATATTGCCATACACATTTATTTTCAGTTTCTCTTTCAATTGGATGATGTTAAAGGTAATTGCATTGGGGTTTTGGCAGAAAGCCAAATGGAAAACTATAACTTTTACAGAACATTATCACCAGCATCTCACGACAATAACTTAAACAATCCTATTGTTGCCTTGTTCTCAGACATCGATGGAACATTATACATTGTTGTTAAAAGCATTTGGGGTTTCGTTATGAGATAACAAAAATCAGAAAAAATCTGAGTTTTAAAATTACACTTCTCATCTTGTACTTTGACAAGGCTAAACCACTTATCTTATTATATAAATTAAGGATGTTGGTTAGTATTGTTTTTTATAATTGTAGATAGTGTCCTTTAAATAAATAGTGTAAAATAGTAAAATTTTAAATAGTAATAAAACGTGCAATTATTGTCCTCTGCCCCCCCCTCTTCCCTTGTATTCTCCAAAAATAATAATAGTCATATGTTAAAAATATGTCCTTTATGCACAACAAATTATATAAAAAGTTTTGTTCATTTATTTGGAACAATACAAATTTTAAGGAGGTTAAAGGGACTTTTTGAACATGTATATCCTAGTGTTAAAACTATATTAAGTGTCAAAAATATGTCCAGTTATGAACCACAAATTATTGGTTGTTTTTATATCAGTTTCGCAGTGCAAAACAGTAATGCCATAAAATATTACATTTTCGCTCTTAAATTGTTTAGTAAATTTGTTCAAGAAACAGAGAAATATCTCTGAAATGTTTACTGAACTTTACGTTACAATCTTTCGTATAATAAAATTGATGGCAAATTATAACATGTTTTTTTTTAATTATTATATTTGTGTGGTGGAGATTTTTTGTTGTTTTTTACACGCAAAGTATTATTATACTACAGAACTAATTACTCAGGGCAAGGCAATAACATCTAAAGCTAAACTTATCATTTAGAAATGTTGTTGTGAAAATTAGATAGGCCTAAATGCTGTAACAAGCAAAGTTACATAAATATAATAGAATTTGTTTCTAACTTTATGCTAAATCAATTTAACGACTTGTTAATGAAAAAAATCATAAAGTATTATAATGATTTAAAATAATAATATTGATGCTGATAAATTATTTAATAGCAGTTATGTTCTTGCATTGATAAAATTTAATTGCTAAATGATCCGTAATGTATTCGAATGCTCATTTATTTCATTTGCAATTAAAATGTAATCGTTTTAAAAATATTCAATTACATAAGTATGTAATATACAATTGCATAAGTATTTAATCAACTATCTACTTCTTGTTCTTTTTCCTAAATTATAGTTTTCCAAATTATGCATATTTGTACCGATATCAAACCATGATTTCATTTTTGTTGGAATATTCCCTAAATTGTCTGTCACAGAGAGTACAGTAGACCTCTTCTTAACACACGGTTTAAATTTTTCTATATCAAAACGGGACCAGTTTTACAGCAAGGAATGGTGTCGCTCATTTACCTGCTTTCGTTACCATTTCATCATTGGTTTTACCTCATACTGCATCAGGTGAAAGTATAAAAATAATGTATCACTTCCCAATTATCACCATACTAACCAAATATTTTATAAATGTTTCACCTTAACGTGTTATTCACTATTGTTGTAAATTATTACACAAAGTACAAACAATCTGTTAATCTTTAGTCTAATATTAATGTATTCATTTATTTTTTATGACTAATAAATTTCTTTATTACAACTACAACAAGTAATTTATTAGTGTTGATATGTTGTCTATAGATTTACTATTTGTTACTTAAATCTCTGTTTTATGTTGATTATACAACAGGTTCACAATACAAACATTTATTTTGTATGAAACTTCTTTATAAAACTTGAAATAATAATAATAACAATGAATATAAATAATAATTATACTATTAATAAGTTACCAATACAATGTTCATTCAAATACATTTTAAATAAAAAATAATGTTGTGCAAACTGTCATTTTATGGAATTGAAAAATTATAATTTTGTGTTAAACAATATTATTATGTAAATGTACATTCATAAAATACATTTTATAATTAATCAATTATTAAATTCATATCCGAAATAGATATACCATTGTATACAATAATATACTAGATTAAATCACTTGAATAACATTTACTCACATCATTTACTTATGCCTCTGTCTAAGACAACTGTCAATATGCTACTTAATTTAAAGTCTAGGTCTAGTTTAATTACATGTCAAAAAAGAGTTTCATTACATATTGACCCAATTGAAAAAAACAAATGTTATTAAGGCATAATGAATTGATATCATTGATTATGTTTTGCTAGAAGATTTTAAAAGTATGAGTGGATTTTATTGAAATATTAACAACTTTGAAAATCACTTCACAAATTCCAAAGGGATTATATATTGAATATACATATATTTATATATATAAACAGCTTTATCCTGACTTACTGACATAGTAGCAACGTAGAGCTAAGACTACTTAAGATAAAAATACGAAAGTTGAATGGTTACATAGGGACCAATGGCAACTCGCTTGGCTCTAGTGAGAGGATCATAGAAATAAGTTTGTTATAACAACTTAAAAGCCATCAAGAATATTTTTAAATATCTTGAATTCCAATAACAGATAAATATACTATTAAATACAATTTTCTTCTAACACTTTCAAAAACAATAAGCTTTAATATGAATAAATCTTATGCTTAAGTCTACGCGCAAAACTGAGTTCAAATAATATATCAACTTCCTAAAGTTCTCAAATACGGATATTAATCAAATAAAGAATTACCACACTTATAAAACAAACAAACAATTTCCCCAAATATTCACAAGAAATGTGTCTTCACCTTATTTTGTCCTCTTGACTTCTGCCTTGTAGATCGTCTCTCCTTGACGTACACATCCGCTGGTTCCACCCACAAAACCCCGTCTCGTACTTATTCCCCTCTATTTAAAATCCATGGCTCCTTCAGTTTTACTAGGCCTGCTCGGTCGTTGGATTATTATAAAGTGCAACTATGTGATTTGACCTCTTCGTGTGTTCCACCAAAAATGTTTTACTTCTAAAATAAATCAAATTTTACTTCTAATAAAATTATCTAAATATGAATTCAAAAATTACTCACTCACTTCGTAACATCACCCAACCTCCTAAAATGTTAGATTAGTTCTTGGAGCCGGGTTTCTCGGAGGAGGTACCTGCAGGAGGTACATGGTCTGGAGTTCTCGACCAATGCTGGAAATGTATATACTCGCCATCCTGCGATGTACATTCTAAGTGATGTCTTCTATCTGCTAAAGGGCTACCACTGCCTTACACACGCTGGCCCAGTCAATAATAAAAGTTTTGTGTCGGAACTAATTAGTGAAAAGCTAATTTTTTCATGGATGTCAGTTGACTATATAAGGAATATTTTCTGAAAAGTTCAAGCAACTCCCCCCCTTGCTTCCCCCCCCCCACCCCCCATTAAAATTCACTTTTGAAAGACTTCTTTATATTGTCAATATCTAAGAGATAAATAGAGATATAATTCATTATAGTTCATTATAATTCGTTATAGATTCATATTTATTTCGTTATTGTAATCCTTATAATAGTATCTATAAAAAATGTTCATATCGATTAAGCTATAAAATAATTACTTTCCGTGTATTTTTAAATTTAAAGTTAAAGTATTAACTTTTCTAATTCAATAATTACATCAGTTCCAGGACCTTCAGATTCAGATGATCAGTTCCAGGACCTTCTTGATTGTCGGAAGTTCGCTATTTGTTTCATCTGAGGAGGCCCTTTGCGAATATTTTTACTTGAAATGTAATTTAATCATTCCCCTCACCACAAAGTTACGCAATTAATTCAATTTGCTAAGTATAACTTGGAACTTAGTTTTTATTAGAACATGAAATTAAATTTTACTCATATCTATTCTCTGACACTAAATTGATAAATGTATAGTATCGCATGATTTTTTAACTTTTATAACCTACACTATTACATAACAACTTTCCGAAAACAAAACAAACAGAAACTTATTTTAAATTAATTATTAAATGTTACACATAATTTAAACTCATTTACTAAAACAATATTGTATATATCATCTTGCTTACAGTCGTCAAATTTTACAATTTAAAGAAATTCTAAATAGAAACATACAATATAAATTAAGTCAAATAACTTAAAACTAACAATTACTTTACTTCTACAAATAACGTGAGTTATTTATTTATTTCATAACAACAAAAATATTAGTAGAATTACAATCTACTAATATGCTATACTTTTTTTATCGACTTACGTGAGTAGTATCTATCGTTGCATAATCTACCTGCCGCAAGTATTTCTTCCTCGTAATTCAATGATGTTAATTTTCTTAAGATTCTAAACTTGCCAATAATTTGTTTCATGAGTATATTCTTTTTACCGAAGTAGGCCTACTTAAGTAATACTAAGTCTCATGCTTGGTAATCTTGCTCTGCGCGTGTTACACACATTGTTGTCCTTGTGTTGTCTGTAGTATTTCTCGTTCGCCTGTAGTCGTGGCTTAACTGCCTACCATCGAGCCTTCCTCTAAAAGCCTTTTTTATTAAACTCTTAGATCTGATATTCCCATATTAAAATTTATTTTTTTCCTCTATCTCCTTTCCATGTTTTCTGTGGTATCCATGCTTTGACCATAATATAAACCTAGCCATGTACTCATATTTATGAGAATTTAATTATTAAAATTTCTTCAAGTTGATTAAACTTTTAACTAGTTATTATAACACTAGTTGTTTACGTTTATTTCTTATTTTCGTTTAGCACTAACTCTTTCTGCCCTAAAAAAACCCTCTCAGGATTGTCAGACAATGTTATAACCCCTATTTTTAGTCACACAATGTAATTACAGATAACAAGTCTTTAACTTTTAACGAATACAACTTTATTTTAGCCGAGTTCACTTAGTATCAGGTTTCTTTTTATGGGATTTTTTTAAAATAATACAGCAACAAGTAATAAGAATACTAATTTTTAAATATTCTTAAAGTCCGTATACTAAAAAAATATCATCTTTGTTTGTATTATTAACTATATTTATTTATTTAAATATTCAAATCAATGCATTTTGTGAGATTAGAATACATTAAAATTGTTTCTACTTTGCATTTACTGAATGTATTTGTTTTCCTCTTACTTGAAATTGAAAACATTTATTTTTACGGCACAAAATATCTATATATATAAAAGCCAAAACCCACTGACTCACTCATCACAATTTCTCAAAAACTACCGAACGGATTGGAATGAAATTTGGAATGTAGCTTCATCTAGAGCCATAGGTGCTCACTAAGAAAGGGTTTGAAAAAATTTGAAATTTTAGGGGGGGTTTGGGGGGTTCAAAGTTATTAAAAAATTACTTCTTCAAAACTACCGAATGGATTGGAATGAAATTTGGCATGTAGCTTCCTCTAGGGCCATAGGTGCTCACTAAGAAAGGGTTTGAAAAAATTCGAAATTTTAGGGGGGTTTGGGGGGATCAATGTTGTTAAAAAACGATTTCTTCAAAACTACCGAATGGATTGGAATGAAATTTGGTATGTAGCTTCCTCTAGGGCCATAGGTGCTCACTAAGAAAGGATTTGAAAAAAATTGAAATTTTATTTACAAATAATTTGCAAGTAATTTGATTGATTGTTACTTATTCTTACAGAAGCGTCTAACTCTCCTCCTCTGAAAATTATTTTAAAAGATCTTCTTGAAATTGCATTAATGTATTGTGTATAAATTCTTTTACTCTAAGTTTATGCCACAGCCCGAGTTAAACCGCAATAATCGAAATGCATAATTGAATAGACTTGTTATTAACTGATGGACTACTAAGTAAGTTGCATATGCAAAGCAATAGTACATCAGTATAACTATTTACCTAATTTGAAGAAAGCTGTTAGTGTTCAACTGCGCACAATCTATTTAGCTGTCATTTCTTGATTACTCTACACATTACAAAGCTGAACAATGTTAAGCCAAAGAGTCAGGGCAAAAAGATTACTACGGTTTTTATTAAAATTATCTTTGTTTATTTTACTTATTTTCTATCAACTATTGCAAATATATTCTCAACTATTTCAAAAATTGCACGGCAAGAAATTGCCTATCAAAGTAGTGTTTTAATTTCAAGACGATATTTTATATCTTGGTTCAGATTTTTTTTAATTTTATATTATGCTGAAAATAGAGCAATTTTTAAAATACGGACTTGAAAATTGCCATTGAAAACTATTAAAATGTTCGAAGCTGTTTGGTGAGGTTCAAGTTAGTTTCGTAAACTTATTGAAACCGTGGATTGGACACGTTTAATTAAGTTTTGGGTTTGGAAAATTGGAAAATTTATAACATCACATAAACTGCTATAAATTAAAGGTAATAATAAAAGATATAGTACTTAATTTTATCTCAAGCGCTAAATTATTTTAGTTGCAAAAGATATTTTTTTCACGTTCACGAAAATTCAAAAAAAAAGGACAACACATCGTCACATTTTACCATTTGTAATTTTAATGTGTTGCTGTTAACTCAATTTATGAATCATTGGTTCCACAAATATTTTGATGCTCGTATTTTACATAAAACATGTTAAAAATTTAAAAAAATATCTCATAATAAGAAATGAAATAATAAATTTATGTATTTAAAATAAAATAAAGTTTTAAAAAGAATATCAAAATAGGACATTTCCCTCTGAACTCGTCTGTTCTCTTATATGTTTTGCTAAAGTTTAAAAAAAAATGATAAAATTGACAAACGTAAGTTTTGATAAAAAATTCCACATTTTTTCCGCCATTAAATAAAAATAAAAATGTAATAAATATTTCTAAGGCAAATTATCTGGTCTTTTATTTTTTTCACTTGCATGCTTTTGATATCGATACCAGGAAACAAGATGATGTAAACCAAATTTTGTACTGTAAGAAGGGTTAAGAGAATATTCCATAAGGTTATCAGAGGAATAATTTTTTTATCTATGAACCAAAATCTACCATTTTAAACGAAACCATTTTTTAATGTATATTTTTTAGAAAAAGAAACATGTTGTCTAACTTTACTAGACTTAACTGACAGATGTACATTTATTATCTTTCGGTATAAGCTATGATTTGTTTTTTCGTTCAAAAATTACTTTCCCAAAGTAAAGTTTGTTTTCGGGTTTCAAATTTGTCTTAGTAGTAATAAATCTGTACTTTAAAAAATGGGCCTACCCAGGTTTGTTGTATGTAAATATAGAGCTGGGATCAGCTTTCTGAAATGTTAATCATTAGATGTGATTGGATGAAATAATCCTACCGGGTAATCAGATTAAGATATGAGCTGAGCTTTGAAATCAAGTAAGCTAATTAAATATCATATTTTAAACAGATTACACAAGTTTGATATTTTATGCTCATCCGACGTAATTATACATGAGATTTCCCAACGGTGGAATTAAACTCTACTGTCCAGTACGAATATAAGTTTATTATAAACGTTAAATGTTCATTTTAAATAGAGCCATACTTATCTCATTTCATTCAATCAAATTATATATAAACATAATTATTATTGTTACGCATAATAAAATTTATTAATTCCAGATTTTTATCAGAACAACGCCTATTTTTAAAACCACTTCACAATGTTATGACTTTTATTATTAAGTTCACGAATATTTAGACTCACTTTTAAATAGATTTTTTTTGTAAAACATATGACTTTAGCCCGTCTCAACTTAAGTTGAGGCAAGGAGGGTGGGTAATTAGGGTCGGTCTCAACCGTTATAAAACTGACCCTTATTAATGCCGCCTGAGTGAACCTGTAGGACACTCTAGTATAAAATTGCAATTCTGTATGTCTTAAGTCAAAATGAAAAAACGATATCATATTTCATGATATTTTCCAGATAATTTTGATATCAAATTTGATTACATTTGGCCAACTTTGAGCTGTACTAGCATTATAAACTTTCTTAGTTGAATTAACATTACTAATATGGTTTACAACAATAAAGCCACAAAAATGTACTAGAGAAGTTCATATTTAAATCTATACTAATATTATAAAGAGGTAAAGTTTGTTTTTTTGTTTGTATGTAGGGGGTAATCTCTGGCATTACTGAACCGATTGAAAAAATAGTTTTACTAATAAAAAGCTACACTATCCCTGAGTAACATAGGCTATAATTCATTTCGATAAAAAACTTTTTTTATTTCAATATTTGTAAATTTAGTCGGGAAAATTCTTAGGTTAGGCCTAGAATAATAAACCAACACACGTATTTACATTTATTACCTTAGCAACCAATTGAATAAAAAAACAGATAATATAGCTGTTTGCTCCAATTAACAGCTGATTTCAAAATTTGAAGCAATTATTTTTGTATTTCTAGCTTTTAGGTTAGGGTTTTAAAGTGTAGATCTGAGCCTAGCTGGTTCTTTTAACAATTATTATAACTGCTGTTATCAAATATAAGAAATAATTTGATTTGAATATTTATAATTATTTACCATCTTAGTTTTGAGGTTATTATTAATCCTACACCTTTATTATAAATAAAACATAACATATGTTTGTAGAAGGTTCCATTGGGGGTTGGCGTGCGGAGCACGCATTGGTCTCCCCTAGTATGTAATAAATAATCATTATTTGAGCAAAAAAACTCGATACACTATCGTTATTTACTATAATACAAACAAAATTGTGTGTTTGAACCATGTTAATCGGCCGACTTCCCTGTCCGACATATTGAATCTGATTCCCATAAGAGCAATGCTACAAAATAAGTAATTTTTTCTGATAAGTCGTGGAATAAATTAAAAAATTTGGTTTCATTTTGAAGTACTGTCATATGCGGATGTTGATTGCTAAAAAAATTTTCAAAAACTGTTTTATTGTTTTCATAAAGGATATAAGTAGTAAAAAATAGTAAACTTTTTTACTCAGTTGCAAAAAGAGATATTGCACAAAACCTTAGCAATCAACACCCTGGAGCAACAGTGAACTGGAAGAATAGGAAATCTTAGCCGAGGAGCTTCCTGCAGAGTCCAACTATTAAGACAAACGTACTTAGCACTGTAAATAATTTTTATATACCGTATTTAGATTGATTGATAAGGAATAATGTACATTATTTGACTGTAAATATTTGCAAAAAAAAATAAATACAAACAAATTATAAAATACAAAAATATAAAAAATGGACGAAGGTCTAACAGACCAAAACATTTAATGCGGCCTCATCATTTATTAACGAGCTATTTAATAATGAAATAAGCTCCGAAACGCAGAGAAAAAGTTTTAACTATCACATACGGTAATTATATGTGATTACTATTTATTAGTATTATTATGTTGCGTTAATTAATGCAACATAATTAATACCGCTTTATCATTAATAATAAAAAATGTATTTTGTAATTTCTTGTATTGAAAAAAAACAGTTACAACACTTTAAATCGGCCGATTAACATGGGACAAACACACAATTGTTTGTTTTATGATAAATATCGATATAGTATCGAATTTTTTGTCAAATAATGATTATTTATTACATTTTTAAATACGAACTTCTCTAGTACATTTGTGTGGCTTTATTGTTGTAAACCGTATTAGTAATGTTGATTCAACTAAGAAAGTTTATAATGCTAGTACAGCTCAAAGTTGGCCAAATGTAATCAAATTTTTGGTATCAAAATTATCTGGAAAATATCATGAAACGAAATATGATATAGTTTTTTCATTTTGACTTAAGACATACTGAATTGCAATTTTATACTAGAGTGTCCTACAGGTTCACTCAGACGGCATTAATAAGGGTCAGTTTTATGACGGTTGAGACCGACCCTAACTACCCACCCTCCTTGCCTCAACTTAAGTTATAATTATTTTATAACCCTCAACGCATATTATAATTTTTTTTTATAATACAAATTGTCTAGTTGTTGTCATAATATTTTTTCCATTCCATCTTTCAATATGTTCATTGCCCTTGTGTCACGGGTTTCATCTGATTTTATGTTTCATCTTGTTTGTAAAGTCATACTAAATCTTCTTATAATATATACAATATAAACTTTTAATTTGTTTTATAATTTTTTGTAATTGCTTAACATTTGTATTTATTTATTATGTATTGTTTGTAGTATTTATTGTTTTTCTTTCAATATTTTTCATATAATTCCCATCAGCTCCCTATATCTCATTGAC
Source organism: Philaenus spumarius (assembly GCA_018207615.1). Taxonomy (NCBI): domain Eukaryota; kingdom Metazoa; phylum Arthropoda; class Insecta; order Hemiptera; family Aphrophoridae; genus Philaenus; species Philaenus spumarius. The sequence continues at coordinate 23,107 of JAGFPH010003191.1, read as the reverse complement.
TCTAGTTTCCATTTTGCCTGATGTTCTCAATCTTAACTTTCTTCTAGTACTAACAACATACATGTTTCTATTATACTGTAGATGAAGCATTTATTGCGTCCTACCTGTGACTGGTTGCTTAAAATAACCTTTACGCATAAAATCTATTGTCTTTCGAACGTTGTTCTTCATAGTATTTATCTGTCAAACTTGTCCAACCTAAGAGTACAAGAGTAAAAGTACAGGTTTCTCTGATGTATACAGTACAAAATATAGGTACTGCTTCCATTAAAAGGTGTTATAGATTGTGGTTTTATTTTGACTTTATTATTGAGTTTAAGGACAAGCTGGATAGATACTGTTAAATATGGTTTGCATTAACATTTCTTTTTAATAAAAAAATAAAACAACTATTGTTATAAATATTACAATTACCTACCTGGTTAATTTAGGTTTCTCTTGACAAGTTATGGATGTTTTCTTCATTATACACCAAATTATATACCTACCATTCAAAACGAAATAATTTCATGCCTATAAACAACTAATGTTTACAAATTATGAGTACTATTCTTACTCGTAAAGTTTTTTGGCTCTTATATTAGTGTGACTACTTAGATTGACACATAAAACTTAAGTAGTTTAAAAAATTGCCAACTAAATTTAACTAGCACTATTCAGTCTTGACATAGCTTGGGTAATAGTCCAGCAGTCAGGTACTTTTACCTGGACACAATTCCAAAGTTAATGAAATTTTGGGGTGTTATTTGGGAATGTATAAGGATGTAGTATACGAGTTTTCCACCTAAATTTCCTTGTGGAAATTTTAGGGGGGCCAAAAAAACTGCGATATTTTTGGACTTTTTTCAATTTTTTGCCTATAACTCAAAAATTACGCGTCTTACGAAAAAATATGTCCTATAAAAAGTTAAAGAGCATTAAATTTCATTCAAGATTCACTGGTCAAAAATATTTTTCGACCTGATAGTTACCGAGGTACAGCCCTCTGAAGTTGGGCAACATTTCTTAAAATGTACACATTCACTAAAATATGCATGTCTTTGGCCCCTATCTTTCGATTCTCAACATATCAGTGTTTATTATGTATACCCCTTACCTTTTACCACCCCACCCCTCCTTGAACCCCTTCCCCGCCATTATTTATGGAGATATACCTAATAATATGCATTCTATAGGCCATTAACTCCTATAATAAATATCCTATGAAAATAATTGCCTATAACTGGAAAACTACGTGTCCTACCGAAAAAATGGTGAGGGCCAGTTGCTCGATCAGATACCTGAAGATTCTCGACCACACGTGAAAACTGTGAAGAGGCGTCTACAGGTAAATATCGCTCTTTTCCAAACGCTAGACCCTTGCTTCTTAAACCCTTACCTACGTTCTAACCTTTCTAGAGTCGTGTATCACTAATCTAATGAGAAACGAATTACATTGTTTAAATCAAATTTTTAAAATGTATATATTTAAACTTAACTTTATGTTGTATGGAATATTTACCTGAGTAGTCTACTGTAAACCTACTAATAAAAGTGTTTAATGATAATAATCATTCAAAATGAGGTAACTAACTAAAAGAAGGGTGCAGGTTAAAAACCAACTGAGTCACAAGACTAAAACTTTTCAGAAGAGCAAAACAGCCCTAAAAACTGTTTTTTTTTAAATATATATTTATATTATTTGTGTACATTTATGTTTGTTAGTTATTGGTAAATATGTTTTTATATGATATTACTTTAAACATGATACTTATTTAGTTATTTTTTTACGAAAGTAGGTACGAACTTATTTGGTTTTTCCCCAGGGAATATATATATATATATATATATATATATATATACTGAAAAATTTATTCAATAAAAATGTATTTAATAGAACATTAAAAACAAAATACAATACATCATATTATCATTTTACAATAATAATGTTCTTCTGGACCTACATTTGACGCTTTTGATCGCATTAGGCCTATTTGGCATACAATTGCTCCAACATTTCTGCAAAATAAAACTAAATTAATGATTGCTTATGAAAATCAATTTAGTTTTAGTAGTGTTGTTTATCAACTTAGTAGGCTAAGTATAAGATTTTATGATTTAATTTTGGTTAGGTTAGGCTAGTTTATTTTAGGTTAGGCCTACCTTTAAAAGTCAGGCATAAAAATCAATTTAGTTTTACTAGTGTTGCTTATCAACTTAGTAGGCTAGTATAATATGTTATGATTTATTTTTGGTTAGGTTAGGCTAGTTTAGTTTAGGTTAGGTCTACCTTTAAAAGTCATGTTCTGCGCCCAGAGCATCATCAACATCTGGTATAGCTTCAGCAGTTTCATTGGCCGCCAGAAGATTCACATAGAATTCCTTTGAACCTTCTTCCTCGCAAAACTTCATTAATACTTTGAGGTCGGAGCACTTTTCTTTAATTATAGCTAAAGGAGCTAGGTACTTATGCGTTGGTGCAGTCAGGTCTTCAAGAGCTGGTAAGTTTTTCTCCTCTCTTTTCTTCTTTATCTTTTCTCTTTCAACTGTGGATTATTTGATCGTAGCTGTATAAAACGCTCAATTCTAAGAGCTTCGATGCTCAACTGAGACAGACTTTGCCTTTGTGAATTGCAGCTGCTTTACAGCTTGCCTAAGAGGGAAAGAAAACTTGTTTTTGTAAAACTGTTGTGACAAAAAGTTCCCCCAATTCTTAAACATATCTTGCTCACACTTTACACCATTAAAAGGGCTTGTCTTCACCCGGGTCCCTTCAAGTACTGCCCTCTACCCATCTGGTGTCTCGGCCTTAGCGGTTTTGGGTATTAAACCGATATTTGTGTCACTCTCCATACAGGAGTGGCCGGGTACCGGAAATGTTACTATTACAGTTTCAAAATTCTTTTCAAAAGTAATATAGTGTAAGAACTTTATGGTCGTGTGGTTCTTATTTTGACCTCCACATGAATCTGCGAATATGTACAGGGTCTTAACAGATTTGTTTAGATATTTCTCAAAGAAATAACTTAGCATAGAGGCAACACCATCGGAACCTTTTTTTCCAACAGTTTGATCATACGTATACATTTCATTTACGGAATATTCATTAGACAAAACATGCACGTTGAAAATATAAAAGGTCAATTGCCTTCTGTAATATACCTTACCAGAGGCTATGTTTGGAGTTGGTAGGTTTTTACCAAAATCAATAGAGATGGCTTCAACCTGTTCAGTTTTTCTAGATTCTTGCTTCGTTTTTTTTTAATTTGTAAAACCAACCTGCCTTTTTCAGATGTATCTGTTTCTCATTTAACAACTTTCCTCTGTCTTTTTGCAGTGCTTCTTTATCGTCATTACTTACAGTAGCATTTAACTTTGATTTTTGCTCGTCACACCAGCAACACGTATCCGTGCGTGGATATCCAAACCCAATATTAAACTCAGTCACAAAAATATCATGAAAAGTCTCATAAGATACTTCAATGCCAGGGTGGTTACTGAGAAACATACCTAGCAATGCCTGAACATTTAATTTTCCGGCAAATATAATTTCTTCGTGTCCTTTAAGATATAGTGAGCTGTGCGTCCTTTCAAAGAGCAAAAAAACCCATTATTAAGTTACGTTTGTCTTGGGAGAGCTTATGGGGTCAATTTGAGTGCTTTCCCCTTTTGTCTTTTGGTGGTCGGATTGTTTCCATTAAAGATTTCTTAATACTATGTAGCCTGAACGGTTTAAATCCAAATAATGATTGAAATCACTTGAAACAGACTGGAATCTCAATGAGACAGACCCTTCTCACATGACCCTAACTTTGTATGAGAAGGAGCCATCATTTTGCCTAGCTTTTTGTTCTCCTTGTCTAGGCCTTCTTTGGGCAACCGGTTGAACTGATATAACGTAAGCTAATTAGCTATTTTGATAGTCCCGACCCCCAAGTAAACCTATTTCATTGAATTGTTTTATTAAGGCTTTTCTCTCGTCAACAGACACATTTTTAAAACACTGGTGCAGCTTTTACACAAACAGTCATCGCCAGTCTCAAAAGTTGAAGCTCGTACTTTTTCATAACATCTGTAAGCCGACCAGTTTTCTTACGTTTTCTGGTTGACTTAACTTCGTCACAAGTAACCAGATCACTATCATCACTGTCAGTTTGCCACTCGCCGTCAATCATTTTAACTTGGTGTACAGAACTTGATAAATCGACACTAACTTATTCAAAACACACAGTATAACCTCAAAACGGCACTTGCACAACCAACAGGTATAGAACACACAGACAAAACAAGCGCACAACGATGCAAACGCATGTGCGAGAATCAGCTGAGGCGGACTAAGTTGTTTCTTAGCCAGTACCAACTGGACAGAGTTGTTTCTTCCCCTGCGTTCTATATCTTTCTAGTGCAATAATTTGTGACTGAGTAGATTGTTTGCTTGTACACTTTAGCATGTTAAAATACAGACTTAAAGCTACCCGATGCCATCTTAATATAAAACAAATTTGGACTCTGTTGGTTTTCCCCGTGCACCCTTCTAAAAATAATGTAAAATTTATATTCACTTATAATCAAAAAAGGTTCAACAAATGTTATTAGCGAAATAAACCACTTTAGCTTTCAACAATAGTCATAGCGTCAAACAGTTAAACAAAGACATAAGAAATGAAGTAATTCAATTTTAGTATCCATTCCACTAATTAATTGAATACAATAAATTTTCTTACCTTCAGTTTCATCATATGAGACCTGTTTTGGTGTAATTGACTCTTTTTCTGAACTTGTATTGGTATTACAAGTATACAACTTGTATTAGTGTGTTATGTAGATTTATTGTTTTGATGAACCCAGTTGAATGTTTTTATAAATATCTAAAGATAGGATAAAAGTCCCGAACGCTTAACATACATCAAAAGAAGATCACGAGACGGAAAAAGGTAAGCTACTTTATTCTAACATTTAAAAGTTTTTCACTTTTTTTATTACCGTCTTTATAATAATTATTAGTCTTGATTTGTTTATTCATTATGTTTAGATAGCATTACTTCATTTAACTTGGTTAATCTCTTAATGCTATCAACAATACTAATAATCTGCTCTTTTAGCTCACACTATCGTTAAGTTTGATAACCTACTGAACTATACGCCACTGTAAGCGATACAATTACTGTGTCTATTTACTGCATTTACTTGATCTCCAAAATGGTACTGGTTTGTTTAAAATTCAAGTTCAGTGACTGTTAAATTTGGCCTGTGGTTTTTGTGTATGCTTGTTTATTATGTTGTGATTAAAAATTGGACATTATAAGTAAACCTTTATTTGATAATTTGACATAGATTTGATACAAAATTGTAGTATGGATGTACATATCGATGGCTTAGAATGAAAACCTCGTAAGTCCAAAAACTCAAAGTTTACAGGGGACGCAAAAAACATCATATTTACATTTTTTGCAGTTTAAGCATAAACATTTTATAATAAAAAAATAGTTTGTAAGCTAATCTGATTAATTAAATACAGTTTTTTGTAAAATTTGCCTTCAATATATATTTTTTTTAACTTACGAGGTTTTCTTACTTACTAGTTGATGTGATACGAGGTATTCATAGTTAATTTTGATTTACAAGTTTTTCACACTTGACTATTTAGTTAGATACGGGGTTTTCTGTGTTTAACTTATCATCAACTTATTACAATAAATAAAACAAAAATATAATTTTTTACTCTTATAATTTGCTTAATTGTCTGCTGAATGTGACTAAATAATGGCAGATACAAAACTGCCAAAAAATGTTTACTTGAGGAAACAAAATTCAATTAATGAAAATAAAATAGCTATGCTTTTGCTAAAAAAAACTTTTAATTGTCACAAAATTCCATTAAATTTAACAATTATTATCGGAAAAACTAAAATGAATTACAATGTCAAATCAAATAAAGGTTACTTAATTTATTAAAAGAAAAATAGATACATCTAGTGAAAGTGAATTACACATTGACAGCTCCCTTGACGCCAATTGCAAAGTTTGTGTCCAGGCACAGGGAGAAAATGTGGCAATCCATCATAATAAGGATGCACATCCTTGGGCAACACAGGTTTCATTTCCTGGAGATGCTTAAACTTAACTGCTTCCAGAGGAATCTTGGAGAGATATAGTGGCTGTAGAACTTCTTTACCTGATGGTTTACTAATCCGCCTTGGTAATTCAAAAAAATTGCCTGAAAATGAAATCTTTACCGCCAGCAATCCCATGGGATTGTACTTGATACATTTTAGATCTGTTACAACAGGATCACCTTTTTTGGTGCCTGGCCTAATTGAAGATAAAAACTGCAAAGCACTGTACTTTAAAAAAAAAAGTATGCTCAAGGTACTTGACTTGATACGGCTTTGGATTCAACCTCGCTGTCTTGCACACCTCAATATAACCAGCTGGGGAATAAATTTCACGGTTCCTCAGTTTTTTCTCAATTGTACTGTGAATGCTATCGCACTCCATTTGGGTGTGCCCTTTTTCAAGGTATTTTTGATAAATTGTCAATCCTGTTACTTTAGAGGCCAGAAGAAGAGCATTTGATAATACAGAGTTTCTATTCTGGTATGTGCAACCATCACTGTAAAAAATTACATTGTCATACATAGTTTTGTCAATTTCAGATAGGAAATGGTATACTATACTTGCAAACTCGTTAGCAGTAACTCCCCCTTCTGTCTCATCCCATAAAAAGCAGTAACCATCAGCGGTTTTCAGGTTAAAAATAGTTAAGTTGTGTATTTTAAGCTTGGTTCTGTAGTACAAAGCTGAGGCCTTCAAAGAGGGGCTTAAAAGAACAGCCTGAACATCCAAGGTGAACACAGCTGTCCTCTCTTCATTGATGTTTTCTTTGTCTGTTGTTTTTTCTTTCCTAGCTTCTTCTTTTCTCTTCTGGTGAGCTTCGTACTCTTCTTTGTCTAAATTTCCTTTATTGAACGAACAACAGATATCACAAAGGTCTTTTTTGGGTGAAAACAGCCCCAAATCACACTCCTCAAAAACCGACCAGAATGTAAATATGGACAACTGTAGATTGTCTTTATTCTGACCTGTACAGTAAGCTTTATATTCCCTATACAATTCAGATTTAGATTGCCACCTAGGCTCGAGGTATAGCTTTTTAGTGTCCTTACGGCAGTAATGGGATTCGAGCTTCGGTAGGCTATCTAAAAACTGTTTTATGAGTTTCCTTTCTTCGCTCGGGCCCTTTTTATTTATATTTGTACCGTTATATTTGTTAGGGGTTTCTTCACTCATTGTATTACAATCATTGGAAACCCAATTGAGTACAGACCACTCTCCTACTGACAGTGTATTTAAAAACATAGTTTTGCAGACTTTTACTCTGTCTCCATTGCCATTTACTTTAAAGTAATAAAATAAAGACTGGGATCGACGAGAACTTGATGGTTCGACTCTTCTATGACTGACAGTTTTCCTTTCCACTAGTTGTTGAACAAAAATTTTTTTCTCTCCCCGATTCAAGTTCCAGAACTTTTTAAACAAGATTTGTCTTGCTTCATCTGTAATTTTATGGCACTTAAATGCAATCTTTGGACCATTCTTACATTTACAGCGTGGTTTGATTACTTTTTTTGGTCGTTTTTGGTCAAACACAGTTTTCCCTTTTTCATTTTTATTTCTGCCAAAATATTCTTCACCTTGTTCACGTTTTATTTTATTTTTCTCTGCAGTCCATGTATTTTTATCTGCTCTACCTCTTTTTGATCTCTTTTTGTTTCCAGCAACTTCCATGCTATGGTTGATGTTTCCAGGTATGTTGGGTTGGTGTTCTGGCAAACACTCACCTATATTTTCTTCATTTTCTTCACACATTGATTCACTTATTTGCTCATCTTCAAAACCTTCATTGTCTGGAAGCCATTCTTCGTCTTCATTTAATTGAATTTCATCTATAGCTCCACCTTCTTCATTTACTTTATCATAAATTTGTCCATCTGTGCTTTCTTTATTTTTAAAGACAGTCTTTTCTTCACAACCATTTCCTTCTCTTTTATGCTCATAATTTACAATATTTACATGTGTATTTACAAAATTTACATGGTTGTTATCAATACTTTCTAATTGTAATCTTAAATCTGTATCACCCAAGTCATCTGCCACTTGGTTAAACATATCAATGTCAACTAAAGGGATGCTCACTGCTATGTCTGTTATATTGTTGTTAAGTAATGTTCCAAATTCAACTAATCCAGTGTCATGTCCAATGCTAACAGTGTCGGAGTGTTGATCTTGATCAAACATACCTTCATTGAATATTTCCGAAACTTGCCCTGATGTAGAAGGGATCGGTTTTAAAATAAAACTGTCTTCAGTTGTTCACTTGGAACAAGGAAATACTCAGTCACAATGGTTCTGTCAGCAACTGCTTCAGCCAAATAATCTGTAGCTATGGTTTCATCCTTCTGGTGAGTAGGAGATAGATGCTGCATTTTGTCTTCATTCTGCGAGTCGAAAACTCCAACTTTACCTAAAGACAAAAGTAATTGTAAGAAATTGTACTCAAACGTTACACAATGAGATAGGTTTGGTTTTCTGGACTGAGCGTTTGGATGAGGGTATTCAAGGTCCTAAACTATGGTATTAATTTACCTTCAAAATCTTAAACTTTTACGGGGATAAAAAACACTGAATGTACAGAGATAATCACTATATGGCCTACCTAATGTAACCAATATAAATGGTGTGTAATATTGTTCTTCTACAGCCTACCTTTGCTTGAGTTGGTGAGGTTTTTGTCACTATCGTCTGAATTTCTATGTGTAGCCTTTTGCAGGGCCATGTCTAATAGAAGTCTACCTCGAGAGCTCATTGTAGATAGCTTGCCGTATCTGAAACAATATCACATCATGATTAGTTAGGCCTAGTTTGATGGTTAAGGGGAAACTGCGTCTTAGGGTACAAACAGGGTGGAGCCGGGATGTACGCTGGTAGCCGGGATGGTAGCTTACTCGCTTACTGCTATGTAACAATCCTCCCATTGAAACATATGTGCCCTTGCACATTGGAGCCTGGCTGGTTACCTCGATGTGAGCAGGGAGCCTAGATGGTAGGAATTATAATAGTTACCCCGATTGTTTACATAGCTCTAAGCTAGGTAGAGTGGCCAGCGCATGCGCACTAGTTCCCGCCATACTGACAACAGGTGGTCTGTTCTATGCAAGCCAGCGTGCGCCTTGCCGTGTTGTGAGTGTTTTGCTGTGCCGGCTAAGTACTTTCGTGTTTTGTAACTTATTGATATTGTAAATATTGATTCATAGTTTATAGTATGGACGTAGACAAACTAATCACAGAAGTGCTACACAGAGTGGCAATATGGAATCAGGCTCATCCTGATCACCATAACCGTCACATTTTAACGAAGCTGTGGAATGAAATCGCCATCGAACTAAACGTCACACGTAAGTTCAGTTTATTGTTACTATTACCATTATGTATACAATTATCACTATACCTTTATCACACACATTATGGTTATCAGAAAAAAAAATTTCATCAAAATAATATTTAACCTTTATATTTAATTAAACTGTTAATTTATTACACCAAGGCATGATACAGTAGAATTTTTTAAGCACATAGCGTAAGCAATAACTTATTAAAGTTTATTGGTCTGAATTGCTACTCCTCGCGGTCTAGAACTTTCAAGCAGCAGCATTTCATCAGTAAGCGTAACAAAAAATAATTTCATATTACAAAGAATTTAAATAAATTATTGGTCTAGCGAAATAATATAATATAATAATAATAATAAATAAATAATAAATAATATAATATTAATATCCGAGAACACAGAAACAAGGCTATTGCTGAAATCCGTTTCGTAGTGGGTAGTGGGCCGATCTTCCAGTGCGCTGACTGTAGCGTTCACTCACCACAGTGAGTCAGCTGTGTAGTCAGTGCAGTGTGGGAGAGGCCTGTCATGTCAAAAATGATTCAAATAATTATTGCGATATTATCAATTAAGCCTACTAATTATTTACAAATGGCCAATCTTTTAATTTTGTTGCTTTACAAATTTTCATAATTTTGTGTATGTGTGTGTGTGTGTGTGTGAGGGTGTGTGTGTGTGTTTTTTTTTTTTTTACTAAAGTAGAAAGTTGCAATATTTGTTTTGAGTTCAGCTCTTTATCAATTTAGCGTCTTAGAATTTGTAACATTACAATATTGCTTGATAAAAATTAAGTCAGATCAGAAACCTAGCATAATTTTGTCTGTATTCTGAGTCGTAAAATAGCTAAAAACTTGTTTTTAAGCGACCAAATTTTCAATTTTTTCCCGAGGGTCCCCGGACCCCCTTCGCTGGGGGGGCCTACCCCTCAGACCCCCCTCGGTTGATCACAGCACAGCCCCCCCCCCTTTGTATCGGGCTGGATCCGCCCATGTTCCATAATGCCATCTAAAAGTGGAACATATTATAGAACGAACCATGTGTTTATTGCCCATGATTAAACAAAATCGTTTGGTTTTCAGGTGATGCTGCGCAGAAAAAGTGGAAATATTTACGAGATTATTTCCGAGCTGAGTGTGCCAAGACACCGAAACCGAAATCTGGGGATCAAGGAGGAAACAAATTATTCAAGTCGAACTGGCCACACTATGAGTCAATGAAGTTTCTCCTAAATCAAATGAAGAATAGATCTTCCACTGGTAATCTTACTCAACGCACTTCCACTTCCTCACGACCTCTCCAGTCACAAACAAATTCTCCGCGATCAATAAGCCCGACTGGTACTATCATGGTTGAACCAGTAGACCAGGTAGGTGAATTTACAGAAATGAATCATGGACCTGACGATGACAACGAAACTGCTGCCGATGACCTTGAACAAGAAGCGCTTGATGAAACGTTTGTTGAAGAACCTAGATACTCCATTCCTAGCAGAAAACGAAGAAATCGAAATGAAGCCATTGGTAACGCTTTTATCGAGATTGAAAAACAAAAATTAGACATTTTAAAGGCGAGAAAAGTTGAACCAGTCATTGAGCCAACCCTAATGGATGAAGACAAAAACTTCTTCTTTAGCCTGCTTCCACATGTCAAATCAATCAGACCAGAGCGTAAATTGCTCTTTAGAGGACAGGTACAAGATTTAGTTCAACGTTTTGCTTATTCTGATGACTACGTCTTCCGACCTGTCTCAAACAGACCAATCACCTCAACCAACACTACTAGTAGAAGCACACCATCGACGCTTGATTCTTCGCTCGAATACTTCCCAAGTGCAACCTCAATTGAAATAGAACAACTGCAGGCGAATGACTCTCCTGTTATGACACAGCCTCCTTCCCAATCACTACTGGAAGAAAACCATCAGTATGAAGAAGACTATAGAAAATACCACAATTTGTAGATGTGATTTCAGTTCCTATCATTGGTTTATGCAGTTGTAATTTTCTGTTAAAATTTTGCTTATCATTGATTATTAAAATAACATTTTGTAACAAATGCCTACGTATTTATATCCTCGTTATTTTTTCATTATTTTTGAATTTTGTAATTTAGAAATACTTGTAATAACATTAAAAAGTTATCATTTCTGAAAGAATTAAATCATTGAAATGAGGTCCTTCATACGGTTCAAAAAAAGTGTATCAAGAGTCACAGCTTCAATAACAACATTCGGGCTACTGAAAGCTGTTATAATTTTCAGCCTAGGATTAAAAATTGACATGTCTGAATGATAAGTAATTATCAACACTAGTAAAATTTCAAAACCCGTATAATCAAACTAATTATCAATTAGTTACCGTAAACGAAACACTTTTTTTTGAGGGCCGTAATATGAAGGTAGTAACAAGATATTAAAATAATAAACAAATCAAATTTATTCACCAGAAATTTATTTACAACAATATTACAGCAATACAGTTA
>JAGFPH010003190.1:139217-151880 GCA_018207615.1 Philaenus spumarius | reverse complement strand
GGTATGGGAGGCTCTATGCAAGGTCAGATGGGCGGTCCTATGGGCGGACAAATACAAGGACCTATGGGCGGTCAAATCGGTGGTCCTATGGGTGGCCAGATGGGGCCAATAGGTGGACAAATTGGTGGAGGTATGGGACCAATGGGAGGCCCTATGCCGGGCCAGATGGGAAGCCCTATTCCATGCCAGATGGGATCTGCACAAATGTCACAAATGGTTCAACGAAAGGTAATAATCTTTGATACTTTTTCTAAATTGATGTCTACATTTGTCCAGTCTGCTGTAGTAGACTGTTGTGTAGGTTTGAGCCTAGTTACAGGTGTTTGGTTCACTTGCGATGAACGTACCTTACCCTTTTTCATTGGTGTAGTGGCTTGAAACCAATTTAAGTAAAAATTATTCCATTCATACTTTAAACAACGAGTTTAACATTTTAGGCAAATTAGGACTGTAAAGTCTGCATAATTCATAACCCTAGATGACCCATTATGTAGTTTGTTACATGTTTCAGTCTAGTGAATCATGTTGGACAACTGTCATCGAAACCCTTGCTGGTTGGGTTGTTGTTTCATCTTTTTAAATCTACATTTATTCCATGTTAACCCATAAACTTTGAAGTTGTGTGGACTAAAAATTGTGCAGTATTTTAACATTGCCCTAAAGTCACTGTTATTGTGGACACTCTTTAAAAAAAAGTAGGGTCGAACAAAATGCATCACAAATTTTTAATGTGTGTAACAGTTATTTATTTCTTACAGGGAAATGAGGGAATGATGATGGGTGGTCAGAATCAAGGTTTTGTAGGACCTCGCACAGTCACTCCGAACCAGTATCTACGACAGAGTCCCACGCCACCAGCACAATCTCCTGCTGGCATGCCAACTAGGTATGTTCTTTATTCTTTATTTTATGTTTTTATCAAATCCATTATTTTTAGTTCCCCTCAAATTGAAGATTCCCCTGTGTTAATCCACTCCATGACGTAAAAATATGAGTACAGGGTCCAACGTATACAGAGCTAAAAAATAAGAATTGTTAATATCACACGGCTTCTGCAAGCTGCTCTGACATAATCCTTAACCTTATACACTGAAACTGACCTGTGACATCATACAAGTGTTGTACGGCGTTGTCTTATATTGCACAACTTTGCGTTTTAGTCAGTTATTATTTATTTACTTAAGAAATAATTTATTAATTGTGATTTACCAATTTAAACGATTCTACACTATTTCTAATAGAAGTTAAATACAAACAACATGAGTACTTATAGATATAGGCTATGGTCGCCAATGACTTCCTAAACAAACTTAACAGTTAAATATCAAGCTTTAATGATAAATAATTTCATGAAAATTGATATATCTAGGATGTTCAAATTTTAACATTAATTTGAACAGATAACTTTAAAAAGAAAACTGACTATAAGTAGGCCCTACAAGATTTTAAGAAATAATACTACCAGTTTTTAATGTAATCACCAGTTTCTATACACTCTTGTTTCCCCAATATTTTGCTAAAGAAATTACTTCAATTGTCCTTTTACACTTTCTTGAAAAAATACTTCTCCACAACTGATCATGCTACGATAATACAAATGTTCGCCAAAAACAACACATTTTTAACACTCGCACAAAACAAGGTTTAAAAATATATTTATAATACGACAAACTGTTAACTTTTCACAAAGATATTTAAATTTTAGATGAAGAATCGTTAACACTCTCATGAAGACATTTTTTACTAAAATGAGTGCTGATTTTATATGAGTCGAGAATATAAAATCACACGTCTTTAACACACGTTTTGCCCTTTTTATGTTGCAATAACGACTGACTTACGAAGATATTTATTTCAAAAATTATGAACCGTTATCTCTTCACAAAAATTCATTTATTTATAATATAATGACCTATTAATAACCTTCACTACGATATTTTAATTTATGGCGAAGATGTATTTTCTTGAGCAGAGTCAACAAAATTTTTACTTGAGTTTTGTTTTACTACGACTGAAACTGTGCTTTTGTATTCCAATCCAAAATTATGGCTCTGTATAGAACATTGTATCATTCAATAAAGCTGCACATTCTTATAGTACAATGTCTGTTACTGCAAATGCTCTCCTGATTGACTGCATTTTACCGCTAATAGTTCTTTATGGAAATGTGTAATAAACTCTGGTTTCTTTCTGTTACGTGTCAACTTCTATACCATTCAACCGATATACATAGTAGACCAGGGAAATTAGGCCAAAATCATCCAGAATAACTAAATATTTTTCTACAGCACCGATCGAGATGCGGTTTTCGGCATTGTATTCGGAGAAGTCTCAGGAAAAAAGTCTACATATAATACCATGTTGGCAGACAAAAAGTGAATTTTGGGCATGCATAAAGTGCATCTAGAAAAGCATCATTTCCAATAGTTTATAAAAATTGTTTGAATTCATGAAACTTATCAAAATTTGTATACAGGGGTTTTCGGGATCGCATATTCCGAATCTGCCTTTGAAAAATATGTCCGATACCCTAACGTCCCATGGGGGCGGGGGGGCACTCAAAAATCAAAGGGCTCAGTAAATCACTCAAAAATGTACACTAGGGGGTTTTTGGAGTCGCTAATTCCGAATCTGCCCTTCAAAAATATGTCCGATCACTTTGGGACCCCCTATGGAGCAGGAGGGGGGCACTTCGGCATGATGAACTGGTGAAATCAATAAAAAACTGGTGAAAGATGTGAAAAAGGCATCTACTGTATTATCAAATGAAAAACTAACATCCAAATCAAAAAAATAAAATACAAATACAAAATTATAAAAAGACACATATGCTACAGTACATGTTGCAGTTAAAAAAATGATTTCTTGAAGTCCATAAGTGTTTTCTGTTTAACGGAACTCACTTGATTGTGCGCCGTTTATATTTTTACACTACTGGTTTTAACTGGTTTACACTTCATATTGCCTGTAACGAAGTAGGTTCGTTACAAAATTTTATAATATGGTTAAACGTATATAAAAATGTTTGTCCCGACTAGCCAAAATTTTAAAGTAAAAAATTTTGAAAAAAGAAATACCTGTTTTAAAATATTAAAAATTATATAGAATATGTTTATATTTATAAACTGTTAATTATTATTAATAAAAATGTAATTATATTTCAATTGAAAGTTTAAATAAAATTATTTAAATTCATAACATCAAAATGTACTTATTATTTGTAAACAATCCTCTATAACACATGCTATATATTCAACTTCCATCTTTCAATAAACCACCTGTAACATACTGACCCAGTTCTCAACAAAATGGCCTGACAAACCATGTGATTGTGATGTCACATAGCCTACCATATCACTCCGCCAAGATTCTATCTGCACTTTTACACATGATTAATCAATATAATTCTTTATAAACATTATTAAATTTAGAGTTTCGTAGATTCAATCACTGTACAAGTACTTTGGGAATCAAACTGTAGATGCAAAGCAAAAGAAATCTGTACGATTTTAATTGAACATATTAATAAGCATATTAAATCTTAAGAACATTAAAATTTACTATTTTAATTATTTAATTTCATGAATAAAATAAAAATATTGAAGAAGAGCAGACAGTATCAAAAATTTAAATATACTTATATCTAATACTTGCAAGATTTTTTCAATGCGCACTTCGGTTATCGTCTATAGAAAGTCGCACTTGTTCACAGTTCCTTGTTTTATTTTAAAATTGTCACTTTTATAAATTTCGTCGACCCTCCAAATTAGTTCAAATGCAGTCTTACTTAACTCACACTTTGATTTTTCACATCCTTCAATATCAAAAACATACAACGTTTTCTAACGTATCTTCAACGCAGACTAGGGCTCTGACCACTTTTTCTTAACTCATAGAAAGTCATATTTTTCTACCAAAATTCCTTACATCGATGAATATCAGTACACCGACTGATATTTTAACTATGCCAAGTCAACTTATAACTCTAATTATACTATTAAAAAACACCTCTCCATTTTTCATGTGCAACTGCTACCTTGGGAGCCTAACAAAGAACTGAACGTTAACCATGTGCTTTCTAAGCGCTAAAACATCGTTACTTCCGCTATTCTTTCTATACGGTTCTGGAACTTTCCAGAAATTTCTGTGTAATGATATATGCCCCAATTGTGCATCCTGTCAGTTTCAACCCGTGAAACCTTTTAAATTTGTAAACATTGTCTTTATAATTTCTTCTAAATTTTACAATCATACTATCTTTTTCATTTAACTAATTTAAAGCTGTCTGCTTAACAGATGTTACTTACTTTGAAATTAACTGCATGCTTTTTTAAATATTATTTTAGTTAATTTATTTATTTGTGATGACAATTGATTATAAGCAATAAAAATAATAACAATGCTACTATTTTAATTTATACGCATTCGAGGAACTGCATAATATGTTACATCCCATAACACAACGAGTTTGAGTTTTGTTGAACAACTTGACATTTAGTGAAAAAGCATTAACAAAATTGTATTAATTATCAAAGCATTGGAGTATTGTACAGTATTTAATAATGATTAAAAACTGTGCGTTTTATTTACTGGAACCCTTTTTGACGAAACATTATGTGACTAATATAAGTACAGTACAGTAGATTTGCCGCTATATGCAGATTTCACTTTGCGCGGTTACTTTAACAAGCGTCTACCGTAAACCGAACTTCCGAACTTTTATTTTTGACTACCTTGGTTAACCCGGAACTTGGTTAGTCGAGGCTTAGATAACTGCGGCTCTACTGTAATTTTAATAATTTAATTCAAATTCAAAATCGTCAAAAATAAACATGTGTAATATTTTATATTGAACAGAGATTATTTGTCAATTCCGTGATCTCAGCAAATGCACGAATACTCAACTGATGGACTTTTCTGATTAAATCATTAATCTTGTCAATGTTTTCATAACAGTAATAATGGAGTATTACAATTAATTGATGTTTCAGTAACCAGATGGTCGCTTCTCCAGCTCTTGTGCCATCTCCTAACCAACAGATGGCTTCTATGGGAGGGCCTCTGCGTTCAATTGGTGAGTAACCAATCTTACTGTTTACTAATTACAATTACTATCCATCAAACAATATTGCTTCCACATTTTGAAATTTTTTTTACTATGTATGTATATATGGAAAAAAACAAATTAAACTGTTTTGCATAAATGACATAATTAGAAATTTTGTGTAATTAGACGTGTTAGTAAATTGTAATTTACCAAACAAACTCATCAGCTTAGTATCAAAATATTAAGTTTGATTAGATGTGTATAATTTGAAAATGAAAATACAGTTCTTCTTCTGTGGGCGGTCCAGAACCTTTTGCACGTCAACCTCTAGGACTTATTGCGCTCCCACGTAAGGATGTTGACCCCTTAGTTACCATTGTCAAGATCCATAAGCCCATTGAACTTAAGAATCCTTTGAACAAGGTTGTCTTGAGGTATGGTTTGTCCTTTGTTCAATTTACCAAAGGTTTCATAACTGATCTGTTCCAGCCTCTCACACTCATAGATTAGGTGTTGTGTGGTTTCCTCCTCCTGCAGGCCGCATTTCCTGCATTAAGGAATTCCAGTGAAAATTTCCATGTTCTTTACGTGTTTCCTAAGGTGGCCATGTCCTGCGGTTAGAGCGACCGCCTCCTTTACCTTGCTCCTACTTAATGACACAATGTCGGATTCAATTTGTCTTGATGGACCAAGAAGTGAAAGTTTGCTCATCCTCAATCCAGGGATGCTACTCAACCTCTTTCCATGTTCCAGTCTTGCCCAGTCAGCAACTACTTGCATAGCTGTCGTCTTGGGTATGCCACAGAAAGGTTGGGGTCCTGTGAATTCAGAAGCTGATGCCTTGTTTGTCAGCTTGTCTGCACATTCATTTCCATCTAATTCCAACATGTCCTGTGTTACCTCGTTGAGACCCGCAAGCTGTTTCATAGATTCGACGCATTCCCAGACTAGTTTTGACCTGAACTCATTTGAACGCTGCCTGACTATCTCTATAAATGCAAATTTCTCTGTTCATATGTCTGAGTCTAAGATTCTCTCTGGCACATTCCAGTAGAGCTGTAATTTCTGTTTGGAATACTGTTGGGTTTTCCCCCATCGGCAGCACACATTCCTGCCTTGGGTTTCCATCACAGGTTCCTGCACCTGAACTCCCCTTTGTTTTTGAACCGTCCGTGTACCACTCTAGCTCATACCAGGGAGGGTACCACTCTAGCTCTCCTTTCTTCAGACCATTCTACGCGATCTGGTATTACCACTCGGAAAGGTTTTGAGAAGGAGTACTTCATCTTCATGTGGTCCGAGATCATGTCCAGCATCCAATGTTGTTATTCTGGAGTGTATCCAGAGTTCCTCACATTGAAGGTGATAAGCACACTTCCTCGCTGAAGCCTTAATAAAAAGGTCCAGTGGATGAAGGTCTAGACAGCAGTACAAAGCGGCACTGGGGGCCCATGATAGCAAGACAGGCAAGACGTTGAACTCTCGCCAGACCCGCCACCACAACCTGGACCTTTGTTCTTGTCCACCAAACAATGGCGTCGTACGTCATGGCCGGTCTTACCACAGAGGTTTAAAGCCAGTGCATCAGCTTAGGGTTCAACCCCCATGTCCGCCCCACCATGCGCCTGCTCGCCATTAGTGTCCACTTAAATCTATCAATCATTCGATTTATTTGTGCGCAGAAGTTCAGCCTCTGGTCCAGCATCACTCCCAGATACTTTACCTCTGTTGCTGTGGTGATCCCACTGCCTTAAAGACTGAGGGGCCCAAAGCCCTCCAGTTTCTTTCGTCTGGTAAATGGGATGGCTAGAGTCTTGCTCGGACTGACACCCAGTCCCGTTCTCCCACGCCACTTCTCAACAGTCCTAAGTGCCACTCCAAGCAGCTGCGTCACAGTTGGTACAAACTTACCTACCACTAGTATAACAACATCGTTTGCATATCCTTGCGCATATGCACCATTGTTGTTGAGTTCTTTAAGAAGGTCATCCACCACAAGGTTCCACAGAAGGGGCGAAAGTACCCCTTCCTGTGGACATCTTCGCTCCACGGTCTCACCATACAGAGAAGACTCTACGACCCTGCCCTGAAGCATGGTCCTGATCCATCTGCAAAGCAGATCCTCAACCCCACGCCCCCCAGCAGCATCAATTATCGACTCTGTTTTGGTATTATCAAAAGCACCTTCAATGTCCAGGAAGACACCAAATGCTACTTCCTTACATTCCAGAGCTCCTTCAATTCTGTCCACCAAGTGGTGCAATGCAGATTCACAGGATTTACCTGGCATATAGGCGTGCTGATTGGCATGAATCAGGCTTTCCACAAGCACCCCATTACATATGTGCCTGTGTATTATGTTTTCTAATACCTTCAGCATAATAGATGTTAAACTAATTGGACGAAACACCTTAGGATTGGTGTAATTTACCCTACCTGGTTTCGGTATAAACACAACCCTGGTCTTTCTCCAGGATCGTGAGATATGTCCAGTTGGTAAGCTGGCTCTGTATAGCCTGCAAAGAACTGACCGCAAACTATCTACATTGTCCTGGAGACAGACGGGTCTGATCCCATCGCTCCCAGGAGATTTATACGGTTCAAATGTTTCCACTGCCCATTTGATCCGACTGCGTGTAACTATACGACTGGCCAATTTCCAATCGCCTGTTGCAACAGTGGGTCCCACAACATTACGGACTCCCACGTTCCTCACACTTGTCAAAGGACAGTGCTTCTCGTAGGAGCGAGTAGATGCTCCCCCGCTGCCTCTCAATACTGTACAGCCAGGAAAATGTGCCACAAGGAGTTCCTCCAGCACTTACCCCGGTTTTACAGCGAGTTCTCCAGTAGCCTTTTTAATATTGCTTACTGGTGATACTGGGTCTTTGGCCAAGAGTTTGTGAACTCTGGAAGCTTCCCGCACCCCCTCCTTTTTCGTGCAGAACTTACCCCAGGAATTCCTCTTGGCCTTCCAAAAAATTCAGTTACATAATATATAATTTGATTGAATAAAACTTGAACATAGAATCTCATAACTAATATATTTATTAACTCAGACGCGTTTCAACGACAAAGTCATCATCTTCAGTGATGCAGAACTACAATAATCAAACTCAAGGGGCATGGCTTAAGACTACGTTACTTTAGCAAGGCATTAACAAAAATTATTAGCGTTATTATAAGCGACATTAATAAGGCCTAGCATTATTATAACTCAAAATTACTAAATAAATTCTTTTACTTATCGTTCAACAATATTCAATTTACTACCGTAGTACGACGGCCATTTCGGATATTTAGCCATTTTCAAGCTTTGTAGCCAAATAATCCTTTCTCAATTGTAAACACAAAAAAATTCAATCACAGTACATTAACACAAACACTATAACAAATTACACAAAATACATTATACACCGAGTAAATAGTGTATTAAGCAATATGTACATAGTACGATTTATAATATTTGATTTGTAAGTTACATGGATGTTGTTTTACAGGTATGGCACCTTCACCGAGTAGCTCTCTAAATACCCCTGGCCAAGCTGTGCCAACACCAAGTCCATGCAGTTTACAAGAAGACCAAGCTTATAGGGAGAAAGTACGACAGTTAAGCAAGTACATTGAGCCCCTAAGAAGAGTAGTAGCCCGAATGGGCAATGAAGGTAGTTTGATATTGTTCCTCTTAATGATGGTTTTACCCTATAGTTTTTAAGTAATATAAGCAAAATGTTTCGGAAATATGTATCCTAAACTTTGACAAGTTGGAATTAGTGTAGATGAACGTGAATATAAATTTCTAAAGAATGAAAATAAACTTCACATTTTCCTTTAAAAATTTTGAAACTATACACTCCATTGATTGTGATGACCTAACATATTGTTCTTCATTAAATTTGACAACATTGTAATATGTCATGTTCCTTGTTTTGTTAGACTTCATCAAATGTATTGGTTTTAGTTCTGAATGTTTATTATTCCCTGCAAATTTTTTATTGTTTTATAATTTGTTTACGATTGGTATTATTTATATTTTGGTGGCTGTGGAGTGTTTAGTTTCTTTGTTTGGTGTAAACAAAACCAAAATGGCTGGACTATAAGCCGCATTTTTGGTGTTTTCTTTCTTTTGTCATTTCTAGAATATTTGTCTATCACTGTTATGGTTTGCATTTTTAGACCCAGTTTAATGTCAGTTTTATAAAAATAATTCCACTCTATATGGTCACGCTTCACTACATAAATAGCAGCAAGTGATTAAAATAAAGATCAATTTCTTGTAATTATATATCTGAAAACATTTTGTTAAACAAATAATAACATTAAAAACTTTTGAGGTCGTATTAAAATAAACTTACTTGTTCCCTAGGGTGTAATTAAGGTCTTTTTTAGTTGTTTAGTGATGTCACAATTTAATAATAATTAAATCAGTTCTGTTGATTGTGAGACATTGAACTTTGTTTTCACCTATATTTATAAATAAGATTTTGGTATAAGAATATCAATATTTACTTAAGAAGAATATTTCACAGAAGAAAATAAAAAATCATTAGGTTTACTTCTAGGGCAGTGGTTCTCCACCATTTTCCTTTTTTGATTTACGATTCACTATCGTTCATTAATAAATCATTTTTTGTAAAATGCTTAAGTTTTTTTAATATTATTTTGTTATTCTTTTTTTTATAATTATGGAGTGAAATTATTATAATTATGTTAATTTACCACTGATATAACAAAGTCTTAGAAGTTTTACGATACACCTGTCAAGAATCATGCTCTAGGCATCTAAACATTTTATATACATTTTTTGATCACAATCAAACCATCAAATACTAACCTGAGAAAGATTTCAGGTTAATTCATTTTCAATAATTTCTTCATTCAACGTACACCATCGCCCAAGCTGCTAGTGCTCTTATCATGGCAACGCAGTGTTTTTCTGTATTTAGTTCAGCATTATAGCTTAACTAGGGGCTGTGCCCCTGGACGCTTCGCGTCCCAACCCCGCCTCGGCCTTCGGCCTCAGATGGCTGCTTCTCTTCGCTCGCAGTTGGAAAATTCGTTAAAGAATCTCGTTAATCTTTGACTCGTTTGTACATAGGTGACCGAGCACAAATCAGCTGTTTTATTTGGCAGCTGACTCAAACTCATTAAACATTATCTCCATAAGATTAACATGGGAAATTTGAAGGATTGTTTGGTGGAGCTCCTTCTCGGATTAATAGCGGCTAAAGGGATAATTGGATCTTGAATCTGATGGAAAATCTCTTCTTTGAAATCTAATTTTCTACAACTTTGGTATTTAACATATTTTGCTATCTCTTACCGTTTTCTTACAAAACGAGCTCAAAGTAAAAAAATAAAAAAATGTAAAAACTCTAAAAATTCTTTCCCACCCAAAAGGTGCTTCCAAAATTAAAAAATGTTAACTTGTGGCAATTTTCCCAAAAGTTTCTCGTCGAGAGCTTTAATTCAAGTATAAGGTTGAGGGGGGTCCGATTACGGTAAGTGCCTAATAATTAATGTCAGTGAATCAGTGAAACCGTCTAGCTTTAAGAACGTTGGGCGGAGCTTCCCTTCTCGGATGAATAGTGGCTAAATGGATGATTGGATCTTAAATCTGATAAAAAATCGTTAGTCTGAAATAAAATTTTCTACAACTTTTGTATTTAACATTTTTTGCTATCTATTACCGTTTTCTTACAAAACGAGCTCAAAGTAAAAAAATAAAAAACGTAAAACATCTAAAAATTCTTTCCCGCCCAAAAGGTGCTTCCAAAATTAAAAAATGTTAACTTCTGGCAATTTTCCCAATAGTTTCTCGTTGAAGTATAGCTTTAATTCAAGTATAAGGTTGAGGGGGGTCCGATTACGGGAAGTGCGTAATAATTAATGTCAATGAATCAGTGTTACCGTCTAGCTTTATATAAGTAGATGGCTATAAAGCTAGTCCAAATCCATTGCCTTATACTGAAATTCTGATTTATTGAAAGTACTGATTGATTGTACTACCGAATTTAGGCCTATTTGGTTTTTGAACAACCTTGATTTGAATTAATCCTGACTTTAATGATAAAATCTATTGCTTATTTAATAGTCACATTTTAAACTTAAAACTTTAAAAGTTGTTTGAGTATAACCTTTCTTGGAATTTTAATTCTTTATATTCAATTAAATTTTATTTGTCTGTTGACAATTTTACATTGTATATACATGTCCACATCCATAAGATAATTAAACAGTACCATACAAAAACAATTTAAAAACTAATAGCCAACACAATTTATACAGTATTCTTTACATATTTCATCAGATTAGTTACACACTCTTAAAATTATACTGCTCAAAGTCATTATACTTAACATAAAATAAAAGCAGTTACTACAAATAGTTAAAAATTATTTTAAAATAAAGATAGGGATACTACAATTTCTAACCATTACATGTAGGACAATAATGCAATCCCTGGATAGGGAATCCCAAATATAAACAGAATAAACCAGATCCCCCCCCCCCCCCCCCCACACTCGACCCACCTACCACTTGTGGCTGAGGAACTCCTCCGCCGAGTAAAAGGAGTTTGCCACCAAGAGTTGTCGAAGACTTCTCTTAAAGGCTTTCTGGTCGTGGATAATTTTTATTTTTTGTGAGAGTTTATTAATAAGTGTAACTCCTGCTTGAGAAGGAAGTTTTTTAGACTTTTCAAGTCTGTGCTGTCTTATCCGTAAGACATCTCCTGCCTGGTATTGTGATTATGTACATCTTTACTTAATATTCGAATACATTTAAATTTTATGTAAAAAATTGTTTGGAAGATATACATACAGGGGAGTGTGAGTATTTCCAACTTCTTGAAAGTACTTTTGCAGGATTCCAACTTTTATAGAATATAAAAAATAATTTGTCATATAAAGCTATATTGTAAATTATAAGAATGCCAACTACAGTAGACATGGTTTTGTTATAGATGTGGAGAAGTTGAGTAAGATGAAAAAACTGTTGGAAATACTGTCCACGCCAAGCAAGCGGATGCCTTTGGAGACTCTACTGAAATGTGAAGTCGTCTTAGAGAAACTTGATCTTAAACGGGTAAGAGAATAGTGTTCATTAAAGTTTTGGTTATTCTGTATAGGATTCTCTTTTGAAGAACTTTTGCCATTTTTATGTAGACGATTTAAGATGAAATTTCGGAAAGTGTTCATATAAAAGATTACATTTAAGATATGAAACTCTGAAAAATAAACTTTACAAAATTATATTTATAAAATATAATTTATATTTTGATTCCTTTAACAGGTTTGCGTAGTAATAGTAAACTCAATATTTTAAATTTGTTTTCTGTTCTTTGTATATAGTAGAGTATCAATAGTTTGAGGCAAACAAGACCGAGACCACCTTGAACTATTGAAAACTCGGACTATCAAAATTTATATTGAGCGAAAAAGCGATATAAATATAAAGCGATGTTGAAAAAATACAACAAAATATGAACTTTACTAATTACAAAGTGTTTACAGTAGGCATTTACATTGGTAGAATAAAAGGGGGTTTTGGGGGGGGGGGGGGGGGGGTAAGTCTGGTAACAATTTACTTTGTGAAACAATGGTGGATTGTCTTTC
>JAGFPH010003190.1:123265-137385 GCA_018207615.1 Philaenus spumarius | reverse complement strand
TTTCACCCAAGTCTCATCACCAGTTACGATTCGATCCAGTAATGAATGTGGTAGGCGTCCAGAAATGTCAAAGCTGCCCCCATTCGCTGACCTTTATGGTGATCTGTAAGCACTTTTGGCACCCATCTTGCACATAATTTGTGGTAGCCTCGCTTTTGAGTGACAATTTCAAACAACAAAGTATGTGACACTTGAGGAAAACAAAGCAAAAGCTCCGTTATTGTGAAACAGCAGTTTTCACAAATCTTTTCATCAATTTTAGCGACCAGATCGTCGGTCACATTGCTCGGGCGTCCACTCTTCTCTTCATCATGAACGTTGGTTCGGCCATTTTTAAACTAAATGCACCATTTTCGGATGGAACTTTCATTCATTACGTTGTCTCCATATACGTCTTCACACAGTGCCGATAAATTTCTATCGGTTTTTGGTTTTTTGCCAACAAAAACCGTATGACAGACCGCACCTCACAACTGGCGGGATTTTCAATTGCAATTTTAATTTGACATTTCAAATTTGAATATCGAAAAAACGGGCGAAAATGTTCCTGTTGTTACGGCTGGATGCCAACTGAGGAGCCGAGCACGCACACACGAAAATATACGGGATCGGACACCTAGACGTGTCAGACGGAAACGTTCCTTAATTTCTGGATAACCCTTGTATTATGCAAAACTTTTTTAATCTAAATTTATAAATTTGGTTGGTGGGTTCTATCACTGTGGAAGTACTTGGAATAATGAACTATGGTTGTCAATGATAATTTAGACAGACATGAGGGTTGATTAAGATTCATTTAATGTTTCATCTTCATGAAATCACATCCAATTAAATGAAATAGAACTTCAAACAACATAAATCTTAGTTTGTCTCAATATATGGTTTCCTAATTTAGGCCTTGTGATTTACATAAAAAAAAAATTAATTTAAGCATAAATATAAAAAATTGATTTAAAAAAATTACAGACAACCATTTATTATTATTATTTATCTCCTTTTCTTTCAACAACTGTTTTTTATACTTGCAAGTTTTCAAATTAAATTGCTTGTTGCTTTGTCACACCACATTCCTGATCCTGAAGCTCATCCATCACCATTTTTGACCACATGAAACAATTTCCACAACCCTATCTTGCACTGTAACTGGCAAAAACTTTCATATTTTTCAATTTAATATGAAAAATTTCTTTTCAGTGTTAATTAGTTATAAAACTATAACCATTTGGCAATAATTAGGACATTACACACGTCCATATACGTTGAATCTACCACTCTTTCAGAGTCCACCAACTAACGAGTCAAGTTACAGACTGCATTGGATAATCATCCAACTCCCACAATGCACCATTCCCGTGCATCATGCCCTGTTTTTCTCTTTCCTTTTCCGCTTTGGGTGTTATTTTACCGTGTTTTATAAAATAAAAAATAAAAAATTAATTCATATACATTTAATGTAAGTGAGATAAGTTAATACTTAAGGTTTTTTTAAACAAAATACATAAAATTTTGTTGAATTATATTTACTGTTTACATTGATTTAATACATTTAATAATATAATTAAACTTTATGATTATAACCTAGAGGATTTTCTTTGTCATAGGATGAAAGGTTTTTCACATTTATTTTCAGTTCCTAGGTTATTTAGTTATCTAGTAATATTACTTTAAATTGTTGTTTATTGTTACTTTAAAGTTATGTAAATTGTTTTATCATCATTGAAAGCTTGAAGTTATAACTACAATTATATTTTTTTTTAAATATTACAATGTTAATAAATTTAACCTCTTGCGATGGTTTGTACATTGTTTATTTGTTTTTTGTAGAATGTTACCTCCTCCGTTAAAGAAAAAGAAAATTGAAGAACCACCGGATGATATTCCTGAAGTCTTACAGGGTGAAATTGCACGTTTGGATCAACGATTTAAGGTACTTAATTACAATTTCAAGACGATTCAAATTGTTTGCTCTTTGTCATTTAATACAATCTTAAATAGACTTCATGATCAACATAATGAGATCTAAAAAAAAAAAATATTAGAACTGGAAGTGGATTTTACTTGAGATATAATAACTGATAAAGATTCTTTAGCCGAGTCTTAGCCGAGTGGACAGTGTAAAGATTCTTTGATTAAATTTATTTATGATTTATACTACCATGTAGAATACACAAATGAATTTTGAATTCTTAACTCAACTTAGAGTAAGGTTTATCTTACAAGAGAAAGTACAGTAACAAAAGTGTAGTTAATTTATCAGGTGTTTTAGGAAAAGTCTTAGCCGAGTGGACAGTGAAGTCTCTTTTTGATCAGAAGATCCCAGGTTTGAGTCTCAGCTAGAGACCAGGTAGCTTTTCATATCTTTGGTTAGAGGGAAGGAGGGCGAAAGTAAAGCAAATGGTGGTTGGCTCGCTTCCAAGCTGACGGGATATGACCAGTTTACCTGGTCTTGAGTTTGGAATGTTTTGCATACTTTTACTGCAGTATTTATGTATATTTATACATATTAAAAAACCAATGGGCGTCTTGAAAGTTAGTTTTAAACCAAAATAAAAAATAAAAACTATTTAAAAATATTGAACAAATTTAAGTTGCAGTAGTTATTAACCCTAGAACTGGCAATGTTAACAAAAATTTACCAAAAATAGTAAATGAACCCCAATCTAAAAGTGTTCCATAGCTTTTTTGTAGAGAAAGGTTCAAATAATTTATATATGCCAGTAAACAAATTATAGATGTAAATTTTACAAAGTTATTAGCTCAAGAAACAAAAAATGTTTAGTAACGAAATGAAAAAGTTCAACTTTAGGCCTGCATAAAAAGTAGTAAACATTTTTTGTATTTTTTTTTTCATATATGTAAAAAAGTTTTGTAATTTAGTTCTAAATAGAACTGTATAAAAATATTTACCAATTTCAAATTTCTTATTTTGAAAACACCAGTTTTTATGTTCTTGCTACAAAGCTCCCAACAAAACTATGCCAAATTTGAAACGTAATTTACTAATATATGCTTTGCCCAAAAATTAAATATTATTATAACAAAGTGTAGACAGGGTGTCCAGCAGCATTGAAAATTGGGAAGATTGGGAATTATGCTTGAATTTTTTTATCCGGGAAAATATCGGGAATTATGCTTGAATTTTTTTGGCCGTCGGGAATTTTACCGAAAATAAATAAAAAAACGTTTTTGTTTAAAAATTAAGTTGCAAACATCGACTTTGGAATTACATGATATTTCCTGCTGCTGTCGGCGCTATCTACAGATGTTCCAAACACAATTGTTCCAGTTTCGTTGCGTTCCGGCGCTGTAATATGTGCAGTATTATGAAGGTGAACGAGACTAATCCTTCGATCGGCGAAATCTCCGCCTAACCTATATAATCTTTTGTCCAAGCCATTCATAAAATCAATTTCTTTTGCGGACATTCACTGTGGTACTTAGATGACGTTTTAATGATATTATTTAATACAGTTTGCGCTAATTATGTTCGACCGTTAATTTCTTTCACTGGCATTCGCTATTGTATGTTTGATAATATTTTAACATCGGTTTTCCGTTAATTTTTTTTTTTTTTTTTTTTTTTGGTGTTTAACGTCCTACTGTTTTGCACTTGAGGCTAATGAAGATGGGACCTACAGTTTTACGTGGAATCCGAACCGCAGCCAACGATGTCTGTCAAGAATCCATTTAGAAAATTATTCGGTGTCAATGGGAATTGAACCCGGAACCTTTCCATTGATGGTTGCCATGACGATTGATAAAGCAATGACGCTTTAACAACCTCGGCCACCGTGGCTAAGTTTTCCGTTAAAAATGGTCACATATTGTATTCGGGCGTCAATTTATTTCGCGGACATTCACTGTGGTACTTAAATGACGTTTTAATGGCATTTTTTTATAAAATTTGCGCTAATTGTGTTTGGGCGTTAATTTCTTTCACTGGCATTCGCTATTGTTTGTTTAACAAATTCAGATATATTATATACACACAAGTACAAAAACAATAAAGTACTTTTTTTTATTTGTATTGTGTAATGTTTACTTTTTTATTAGTTTCTACCCAATTACTGTGCTAGTAGCTTGTCGATAAAAGCCTTGAATTTTTGAAATTCAAGACTTGAATTTTAGAATTCAAGCCTTGAAATCCTTGAATTTTAGAATTTAAGCCTTGAAATCCTTGACTTCTATTAACTTAGATCACTTAGATCATGGTAGAGAATAAATCAAAGAAAAGAATTGTATACTTGTAAATTCATATTTCACAAAAGTGTTTGAATTAACTTTACTTGAATAATAAAAGTGAGGAAACTTCTCATCCTTGCTTGCCATACAACGAAGCGCGCTTCAACTGCTATTCATCACATGTTACAAATGTCCCTTGGGTTTGAATTTGAATCTTGGTTTGAGACCGTCAAAACACTGAGTTTCCCACGGACCTACACAACAAACCTTTCTAGCAAAACATATTTGGTTCACACGAAATCTTAGCTTGAAGCTTTCTCTATAAAGCCATAGCAAAACATTTCTAAATATAGACATGGATCACACCCATATCACGTGTAATAATAGTATTACGTGTTTATTGGTTGAAAAACTGACCAGTTGCAAGGGTCTACAAAATGCCCCCATATCTATAGATGTTTTTGACGGATTTTTGATTGGCTGGCAACATTATTTAGAGGAAATTGTGACAGATCCAATGGTATATAGGTTTAACTCAGAAAAAGAACTGAGCGGGCTGTAGAGAGGGTCGAAAGTTGAGTTATCACGTTACGTTTTAGAATGAATTTACAGGCGCCGATTGATTTGTAGAAAACTAATAAACTGTAACGATGATTACATATGTAAATATACGTTTTAGAAAAAAACTTGTAAATACAAAACTTAAGTTTAAAACGTTTCCTTTCCAACGGTGTTTGTGTTTTTGAGATTGGATGATTTTTAGTTGGTCAAATATTCGATACAATCATGCGTTACATATGTGTTGGAGTGACAGCACTTTTTGTGCTGTCTGCCGGTTCTAGGGTTAAGAAAATGTACATTGAAATTGCCTAAAATAACATGGGCAGCATAGGAGTTACTGAACCCCCTTAAGGCAAATTTATGAATAACACATACGCTGTGTTTTATTTATAATAAAAGCGTAGGATTAATAATAACCTCAAAACTAAGATAGTAAATGATGTTAAATGTTCAAATCAAATCATTTTGTATATTTTATAACTGCAGTTATAATTATTTAATAATTGTTTCATATTTTGAAATCAGCTGTTATTATTGGTTACTCACTATCACTTACCGTATATTATCAATAAATAGGCCTACTATTAAATTATAATATGTCTTATTTATTTTTAAAAAGGATACAGTACAGTCTCGCTAATCCGGACTTGACGGGACCGGACCCTGTCCGGATTAGTGAAAGTCCGGATTAGACGGAAAAAGCCTAAAAAATGGATGAAATTTATACCGTTTGTGTTTTTAGTGAGAAAACGTATTAAAATTGGTGTTTTGATAATACAGTATACAGTAAATATCAGCGACCACAGAATTAAATAGACTGGTCAAGTCGAACGCAAGAGTGAAGCTAGTTTTAGAGTCAAATACTCACACAATATGACGGATGCAAGTCACGGGCCGCCGGCCGGCCGTCCGTATATGTTGCCACATTACCCGCGAAACGAAGCTCGTGTTCTAACTGTTATTTGATAGAAACTACAATAGCAAATTTTTTCATAAAATACTTTTTAGAAAATGTAGCTTTTCAGCTACATTTCTCTCGCTTGCATGACACACCTGCTCTAAAAACAAACATTTTTCTCGCATTGCAACTTTTTGATGTCACGAATTAAAAAGTATAAACAAGTTTGGACTTTATTCGATTTTTAAAGTGCCAAACCATTTTTATTTTCAAATTGTGAACTCACCATTAGCATCCCACACTATTAAACTGTAAGTTTGTCAAATTTCAAAGATTTTCAAGCATTTTCAGCTATTGAAACCACAGTGTAAATGAATAGGGCGCACTGAAAATTTCACTCCAGACGTCTAGCGAGAAACAAATCAAAAAGGGAATGTTGAGCCACTTCCTTGAAATACTGTGGGACAAAAGATAATTGGCCGACCCGGTCTATCCTCTGCTGAGCTTTCTCTTCACGCTAAAAATAGCCAAGGACAAATGAACCCTTAACTATTTTTGATCTCGGCAAACTTCAATTGCGTGTACTGTACCCAGTAAAATACTGCAATTTCAATTTTTTCCTTTTTTTAGGGTCGTCCGGATTAGCCGGACATTCGGATCATCGGAGACCGGATTAGCGAGACTGCACTGTAGTTGCTTCTTATTTTAAAATTCCATAACACAAGTTTTTATTGGTTTGTGCGTGTTGAAACATGTGTTGGTTAAGTCTAGGCCTAAATTAAAATATTATATTGTACTAAGCTGAACATCCGAATCAACTGTTTTATCTGTTATTTTATTCAATTGGTTGCTATGGTAATGAATGTAAACACATTCAAGATATATGTGTTGGTTCATCATCAGTCTAGACCTAACCTATAATTATGTTTAATTTATTTTACCTGCCTTAACGGCATCATACACACATCATTTATTTTTTTGTGCACATCTTTGCACAGTATGTTTTGAATGATATAAGTTTCATTTTTCAATTGTCGTTGTTTAGTTTTGCATTATTTTGCTTATTTATTGGTATTACAGCTGTTAGAAGCTATGGGTTTAACGCCCAACTTGATCCTTCTGACTAAATTTATACATATTGAAATAAAAAATGTTTTTATCAATATGAATTCTAGGCTATGTTACTCAGGGATAGTGTGGCTTTTTATTTAAAAACTAGTAAACCCCCGTGATAAACCACAGGCAGACAAAGCAAATCTTATAAATCTTATTAAAGCCTATATTAGTTCTTTTACTCATATAATAAGAAAATCAACTTCACAAGACTTATATTGATTAAAATTGTAAACATAACCCCAAAGGTATAATCTAAGCTAGGTTTTGTTTTAGCAGATGATGGGTGAAATCAGCTGTTATATTATACAAGAAATTATAATAATAATAATTTAATTTGTAACATAACCTCAAAGTATAATCTATGCTGGGTTTGTTTAAGTATTACAGATGATGGGTGAAAATAAGTTACTCATGTACGTATAAGTATAGATTGTGTGTGTTGTTTTTACTTCAACAGATGGCCCTGTTCACAAAAACCTATCATAAAAGTTAGATATACAAGTAATTGTTTAAAGTTTGAAATCAGCTGATGATGGAAATATAGGAAACAGCTGACTACTGTTATGATTATAGTTAATAAACACATGTAATGGAGCTTACATTTTTTTTAAATATTGAGTATATTTTTTGTTAGTTTTGTGTTCAATAGATGCTGCAGTTATTCAAAAAGTATATAAAAACACGCTTGTATTCAAATGAAAGTTTGTGTCAAAATTTCAAAGCAATCGGTGAAGAACTTTCGGAGATTATCGATTTTGAACAAACATTTATATTTTTATTAATATAGATTTGATTTCCACAGGTAAGCCTGGACCCTACTCAACAAGCTGGTTCCCGTTGTGTGAAGCTTCTTTGTTGCCTGGATGATCGTCATTTACCTTGCGTTCCTCCTGTTTCATTATCCGTACCTGAAGATTACCCACGTAGTCCACCAAAATGTCACCTGTCTCCTCATGAGTACAGCGCAACAAAGTTCTTAGCAACAGTACAGGTTGCTTTAGAGTCTCGGGTGCGCAAGTTACCCGGCAGATTCTCAATATCGCAGTTGTTGGACACGTGGGAGATGAGTGTAAGGCAAGCCTGTGCGCCTGTTCAGACTCCACCGTCTACAGCCACTATACTAATGGGATTGTAGCTTATAATTATCAAAATTGGCTCAACGTATATTGGTATCTAAATCATTGCCATTCCTTTATTTTTTTTAAATTTACAATCATTTGTTTAGGGAAAATTTAGGAAGGAAAGGTGTAATATCTTAATTCCATTGATGAGAAAAGGATTTACTTTTAAATGTTTTTATCTTAAATCCATTATACATGGTATAAAATTATTAAACAAGGGTTGTCTTTAGTAAGGTCCGTTTGTACATATATTTCCCTAAACTTGATTATTTTCAATTTATATAACATTTATTGTAGAAGTTTTGCTAAACCTTCTTCGTGTAAGTCAGTTGCCTATGAGGATAGGTTCAATCATTAACGTTTTCACTTCTTTGTCGTCATTAAAACATTTGCCCTATAGAGCTGCTTTAGATAATGGACAAATTGATACTTGACCGCTCAACCAAAGTATTGTTCCATTTTTTTTTAGCTTCAACTCAATCTATTAAATTGTCTCATAGTGGACATCTTCCCGCCTGTACTTTTTAATACAGCCTGATACATTTTCACTCTTTACTGTCCTATTGCATTGGGATTTTACAACTTCTAGTACCTGGTATTGAATATGTTGGCAGATACTAGAATGTTTCTTGCTGTCAAGAAAGTATCTTTATATACAGTCTGCGGAGGGGTGAATAATTTTAAATATTATAAACTTGTACTACTCTGCATGGCTACGATTGTTGTCTTTTGTGCAAAAAGCCAGGAATAAGCATGATTTAAAAATGTATTTACAAACAGACTTTACTTGGAAAACAACCCAGGTAGTATAGTGCATTATACTGTCCGAAACCGTACTGAAGCAAAGAATCATGTTGGCTTTATTGAGTAAATTAATAATAATGTACAAATTATAATTGTTTCTCAATAAAAACAGAAATAAGAAATCTCCATCTCAATTGTTCCTATCTAAGAAATATAACTCTTGTTAAATAAAACTTCTTCTGTTATTTATCTTTTACGCTCAGCTGTTATTCACAATTTGTACTGTAATTGTTGGCTAAACTTGTAATCACTTGTAGTTTGATACCATATTTTTGCATGATTCATAAAGAAAGTCTTTTAAAAAACACAGAAGTATATAGAAGTTGCAAAAGGCCAGATGTGCAGTACGTATAATGAATCAGCTCAGAAACTTGGCTTCTATTGAAATCCCACTGTTTACATAATTTAAAGAAAATATTTTTTTTTTTTTTATTCTAACGCGGTATATTTTGAAAAGTCAAGGACGTTTATGAACAAATTTAGAAATTTCAAATGTAAACAGATCGAGAGTTACATAATTTTAAAATAAACATTATGAAAAAGATTTGACTTAGTCGTGTTTTAAGATGGTAGCCCTACAAATGTTTTAAGACATAAGTTTTTAACTTTCCTGAAATTTTTTAAAGTAGCCGAAGTTGGACACAGTTTCAATGTGTGTATCATTATTAAATGATTGCTAAAATTTAAAATTCTAAGAATGGAAATATACAATGATAGTAAATAAAAATACAAAAGGTTGTAGCGAACAGGACCAGGTGAGTCAAAACTTTTGTTAATAAATGTATGCTTTTAAAAGATCTTTATGATAACGTAACACTCAACCTATGTTTACATTAGAAATTATTTCAAAAACTACACCTTCCTCCAAAATATGAAAAGTGTCTAAAGGTAGAAACACACTGCCGTCACGTCATGTGATGTCATGTCATCTGGCGTAAATAAATAGGCTATTTATATTATAAAATATCAAAAGAAAGATAAAAATGTCATATTTTATTAGCTTTTTATTTCATATTTATAAATCAAATGGTTTTGAAGATACTTCTATTATAAAATAGTCGTATGTTCCAAAATGTAGGTATGATTTTATGAAATTGTTGGCCTATTTGTATAAATTTTTTACTTATATACACTATTGTATGTTAAATATACAAATATTATGTTTTAATTGCTTCCCATTCCATATTGATACATTAAATAGTTTTGATGTTATGAATACAGTAAATTCCCGACTATCCGCGGAAGTAACTGGCACGGATAATCCTAAAAATTGCCGATAGCGGCTAAACAATAATTGTCGAAAGTACTAAAAACAACACAAAAATGTTTTAAATCACTTTATATTGTGCATTAAAAGCACATACGTGAAAAAAAAACTGAAATTACGTTATGTACATTATTGTATTTACAGGACTTTTTTTGTTCAGTTTTTTACAAAAAAATCGGTCAGCCGCTTTTGTTTCTTCGTTTCACTTCTTTCTTTATCTGTGACTGAAGTTTAATAAAAATTCGTTTTTGTGTATTTTTTCTTTTTTTTAAACGTGTTACCGCGGACGCGGATAATCGAGAGTTTACTGTATTATGAAATAGTCAAGTGTAAAATTTAGATATGATTTTATAAAACTGCCGGTCTATTTGTTTATCTATAAAGTCCTATATTATTATAACATACCAAAATACAAATATTATCTTTTATTTGCTTTTTATCTCATATTGATAAGGCAAGGACTAACAAAGAGATGATCAAGAAAGTGGTTTCACGGTGATGATGCGTGACACCAGTGTACTTCTCAGCATGATATCACACTAAATATCATCAGCCTGCATCTCTGCCTAATCTATTCTATTACTTTATATTATGTTGTTATTAGTATTATTATTAAATATTAGAAGGTGGAGGGTACCTGTCACAGTAGCATTGGGTTAGCGTATCTGACTCCGAAGCTGAACGTCTGGTTTGAATCCTGGCGAAGACATAGTATGTTCGTGTAGTTGGAATACTACAAAATTGATTTACAACTGACGATGATGCCAGTATTTGCAGTTCCCCTTGAAATAAAAAAATAATTATGGAACCACCTTGATATATCGGGTATCAGTTAAGACGTGTTACTAACTTTTAGAGCAAAAAGAGCCTTTGCACATTGTAATTGGTGTTTGAGAAATGCTTTTCTGTGTAGTCAGCAACCCGCTACTAACAAGGCGGGACAATCCACCAATAGTCGAAATAAAATCTTTAATGACAGACCATGTCAAGCTGAATATTTTGTATTATTTTTCTAAGAACAATGTTGCAAACCAGACCTCAAAAGTTGATATAGTGTGAATTTATGGTAGTTTACCATAATACTATGTAACTGTAATTACTGTTTTGCTTACAATCAATAAGTATGTATTTATTATAACACATCTTACACTATATCAAAGCCACTAAAGAATACCGTTGAGGGACGGGCTTGTGTACACCAAGACCTTGAACGCTCCAATCGCCGTAGTGCGGCGTTGTCACGTTCATCCCACGCTTCTAACTGACTGCGGCTGACTCAACGCATTTATAATTCTTTAACTGTGTGATCAAGCCTCGAGCGGTAAATACCAGGAGTGTTCGAGGCTAGTAGATGTAGCAACGCTGCGCGCCCATCCTATTAGCGGCCTCGCAACGGTATTCTTTAGTGGGCTTTGATATAATCTATCACATATATTATTTCTCAAGGCCATTTTTTTGTCGGTACGTCATAAGTTCCTTAATACAGCATCAAATTACATAAATGATGCATCATTTTAAAGCTTTTCTTAACCGCTACACCGGAAAAATATACAAAATACAATTATACGAAAAAAAACAAAGAAATAAAGAATCAGAAAGTAACAGTGATGTAAGATCAAGTAAGTTTTAGGGATATTTTCCTGGCGTTGGCAACACTGAATATGCGAATGCTTCGCACGGGTCAGCTAGTATTACTATAATATTATAAAGAGGTAAAGTTGGTTTTTTTGTATCTCTCGCACTACTGAACCGATTGAAAAAATAGTTTTACTAATAAAAACCTACACTATCCCTGAGTAACATAGGCTATAATTCATTTCGATAAAAACCTTTTTTATTTCAATATTTGTAAATTTAGTCAGAAAAAATTCTTAGGTTAGGCCTAGAATGATAAACCAACACATGTATTTACATTTATTACCATAGCAACCAATTGAATAAAATAACAGATAATATATAGCTGTTTTCTCCAATATTTCCATTAACAGCTAATTTAAAAATTTGAAGGAATTATTTTTGTATTTCTAGCTTTTAGGTTAGGTTTTAAAGTATATACCTGAGCCTTGCTGGTTCTTTTAACCGTTATTGTAACTGCTGTTATCAAATATAAGAAATAATGTGATTTGAACATTTATCGTTATTTACTATCTTAGTTTTGAGGTTATTATTAATCGTACATCTTTATTATAAATAAAACATAACATATGTTTTTAGAAGGTTCCTTTTTTTTTTTTTTTTTTTTGTTTAACGTCCTGCTGTTTTCCACTTAAGGCTAATGAAGACGGGACCTACAGTTTTACGTGGAATCCGAACCACAGCCAACGATGTCTGTTAAGAAACCATTTAGAAAATTATTCGGGGTCAATGGGAATTGAACTCGGAACTTTTCCATTGATGGTTGCCATGACGATTGATAAAGCTTTGACGCCTTAACAACCACGGCCATCGTGGCTTTAGAAGGTTCCATTTTGGGGTTGGCGTGCAGAGCACGCAGGGGTCTTCTCTAGTACATTATATTTCTTGTTGATAACAGTATTGAAATGTTTTTTTTTTTTTTGTGTAGAGAGGTTAAATTACCTGAATCGAAAGCTCAAGGAACATGGATTAAACCTTTTGTGGTCTGGGTTGTGTCATTGTTCTAATGTTCATAAGATGCTTTATTTTTCTATCATTTGCAAATATTATTGCTAATTCAAAGGTCCATTTTCTGTAATAGCTGTTACAAATATTTGTCTCGTGAAAGACTTGTGTTATCCTTGCACTTCCAAACTCATATTTTCAGTTACTGTACAAAAACTAGTAAACAATTAGACTTTTGATTATAATGTACATTATTCTGTTACTATTACATGAAGCCATATTTTTGTACCATGTTTCCCTGAATTTTTAAAATCACCTTCCTCTTTTTCTAGAAAAATAACTTTGTTAGCATATATTTAAAATTCCTGTTAATAATACTAGCCAATTATTGTCTGTTGAGCATATTTTAGGTTCACTCAGATTGGAATAGGTAAGTTTAATTATTAACAAGAACCATTGTATGTACTGTAAATTGTAAATAAAGTCTTTTTTAGCTATTGAATTTTTATTTTTTTAAATACTCTGTGTACCCATAATAAAACTGTAAAATTGGGATGTTGAAACTTTTTCCACAAAATTAAAAGAAGTGACTGTATTAAACATAACAATTTCAGCATAGGTCTAAATTTGTAAAAGAGGAATGTAGTTTAATAGCCTAAATCCAGAACTATGCTGGTGGAGGAAAAAGTTTACTTTTCGCTTTGCTGTGGTTGGAGAAGTTGTTTTTCACTTAATCTTACATGCCAGTTAGAGTAGCCTAATGAACATGCAGAGTATCTCAGCACACATAATGTTACAGTAAAGACCACGAAAGAATACCGTTGAGGGACGGGCTTGTGTACACTGAGACCTTGAACGCTCCAATCGCCTTAGTACGACGTCACGTTCGTCCCACGCTTCTAACTGAGCTCGGCTGACTCAACGCATTTATAATTCTTTAAACTGTGCGCTCAAGCCTCGAGCGGTAAATACCAGGAGTGTTCTAGGCTAGTAGATATGGCAACTCTGCTCGCCCATCCTATTGGCCGCCACGCAACGGTATTCTTTAGTGGTCTTTTATATAAGCTCGAACTTGTTAAACTATTTTAGAGGTTGTAAATGTAGCAAACTTTGTCGACCGCCCTATTGCTTTGTCACTAACTTTCTTGAAGAAGTATATTATAAGCATTTTGCAAAGCTAGTTACTGAGAGTAAATTTAATCTGCTGAGCTTCACATTGCAGCTCTGTATCTTCCTATCTATAAGATAATATGTAAAAAATTTAATTTTACTTTAAAAAAAACTATCCCAAAAAATAAAAATTACAAAAACTTTGTTAAAATAACTGCTACTGGAATCATAGGCGTAACCAGGACGTCAGTAGGGGGGGGAGTTATAACAATGAGGGGGTATGGAAATTTTTTAAAATTAAGATGCAAAATAACACGTTTTAGGCTTCCCAAAAGTACTTTAAAATTATATAGGTATGTATACTTTTCCATTTCTAATTGTGATTCAGGCCTATTTTAGAATAATTGAATAGCAACCATTACCCCCCTCCCCCATGTTGATGCAGTACATGCAAGGGTTATTGAAATGTAATTAAAAGAAA
>JAGFPH010003190.1:110208-123255 GCA_018207615.1 Philaenus spumarius | reverse complement strand
CAGTGATATCGTAGTTTTATTTAAACGAATCAGTGTTTCGACGTTAATCTTTCCGTGTGCTGTCTCTAACACCATAGGCCAGGAGCCAGCGAGCACAGAATACAATAGAGAGGCCACGCAGTGAGTTGAAGCCACCCGAAAGCGCGAAACACATCCAACATGGCGGCCGCAGAGCATGAGTCATCCTAGTGCCGAGCGGTTTTTAGAGTTTTTTTACATATAATATTATAGTAAATCAAACTTTACTTTTCATCATTGAATTTGGTTTAAATAGACGAACAATTTGGTGTTTTTGTAATTTCTCTATGTTGATTACAGAGATATTGAAAGTACTAAACACAGTACGTTGTTCAATGTTATTCTTATGGAGAATAAGAAAATTTTATAGCTTGCTTTGTTTGCATTAAAACATATGATTAGGTGTCTAATTTTGTTTGTGAACTGCCATGTGTTCCTACTTATATTGTTTTAACTTCCTCAGCATGTTAAGAGTAAAACAAATCAGACGAGGTAGAGTATTGGAGCTAACTTTTGTGGTAGAACAGCATGAAGCCGTGGTCCGCGACGGTGGGCACGTACAACTAAACTGCGGTTATTTACTTTGGATTATTGAACAAACTATAAGTTCCATCGAAAATTGTTTGGAATGAAAATTTAAGATCATCTAATTAGCTACAACTTTCTTGCTGGAAGTTTGTTTCTATCTCAAAAAGTTCTCGCATACTAACTTTTTCATGTCATAAATTTAATTTAATGTAAAAGGATTAGTTTTAATTATTATTCTAATAAAAACACAATAGGTATTACACTTTCTACGAACACTGTTGCCTTCCTTCAACATCCACCCACCTATGTATAAAATTTGGTAATTTTTGTCCCATCCTATAGGGTTCAAATGACGGTGTTATCAAGGCCAGCACCGTTTACAGAACTACACATTTATGGGCCCAACAACGTTTCTATACACATCAAAGATGGCTGTCATGGCTTCAACCCTGCTTACTGCTATTTACGGGATGGCCTCTCTATTGTATTCTGTGCTCCCTGCCAGGAACACATGGGGTTTTTTTTTTTTTTTCGGTTGTGGATTAGTTTTTCAGCACTTGATTACAAAAGATGGATTTATAAAATGGTTTGAAATGAGGCAATGTCAAAGCGCTCGGTTGCACTGTTTAGATACGGCTATAGAGAGAAGCGCCAGCGTTTCCGGTTGTTTTCTCGTTTACTGGAGCAGACCCTTAAGGTGGATATCTGTACAAGATATATGTCTATAATCAAAGCTAGAATGTGCTATAATATCAAAATTAAACAATCTCAAAGTTTTCAGATTCTGGACCAGTTCCGACAGGTGCTGCACATTTTATCCCTTTAGTTGAACCTTAAATTGACTATTGGCAGAAGTTGTCGTTTTAGATTTAGAAATTTGTTTATTTTAAATAGGGTTTATTTTCTAAAATACCTAAATAACTTTTGAACTTACTTGTTGATACAGCCTATTTTCGGTATTTTATACGGCACATAAATCTTTCACTAGCTGGAAGCCGATCTACGATCTGGTTATGATCCCATCAGCTAAACTCTAGCTTTGTTTTATATCCCCGATAAAGCAAATTATAAAATTATCTTTAAAGATTACCGGTATTTTATTAAAATATTTTAATAAATATGTTTAATTGATATGTTTTTATCAATTGAATATTATTAAAAAAAAATATATATATTTTTTCTTTATATTTTATTTTGAAGTATATATCAGGTATGTAAGTGATAAACATACTCAATGTACAGTATTAAACATCATGGAAACTGCAAAGTATGTTAGGTTTGTGTTTAAATATTGTAAATGTATTTAAACATTATTGTTTGTTTATAGTTTAACGTACTCTAAATGAGTGTAAATACCATATAGGATTTTTTTAGGTTAGGCCTATAACATTTCACAACTTAATTAATAAAGGGTAAGTTTTAGAAGCTGTTGTTGTTTAACGTCTGTGTTATATGATATTTATTAGTTGCTAGGGTAACTACTGATACACATTAAGCTAGCCATACACGGTCCGATTTGTAGTCCGATTCAATGTCCGATGTCCGATGTAGGATCCGATGTAGGAGCGTGAATGGGCTTGATGGACGACGAGTTGGATAATCGTACAAATCGGAGTCCCAGATCAGACTACAAGATGATCCGACTTCCAACTTCCGACGGAGTCGGACTGTGAATGGGGTGATCGTCCGATTGTCATTTTAAACTTTCTCCTTTTTGATGTTTGATCTTCCCTTTTCCCCTATACTTTGTACATTTTTACTTCTATAATAATGGATAATAAAGGATTTTTGGAATTTATTGAATTGTACCGGGAGAATAGGTGTTTGTGAACACAAGTGATGCAATTTATGCAAACTGACATGTTTTTGAGCATCTTCGCGTCACAATAGTTCAAAAATAATTTCTTAACCTATTGAAATACATAGGTGAATGTTTACTATACACTAAAACAAATTAGGAAGTTGTCTACTATATTAAAAAAATATAGGTGATTGTTTAGTATACTGAAAAATGTAGGCGATTGAAAGTATACTGACAAAATATAGTAGATTGTTTAGTATAGTAAAAAAATAAAGGTGATTATATAGTAAACTGAAAAAATATTGGCGATTGTCTACTATATTGAAAAATGTAGGCGATTGTCTACTATACTGAAAATATATAGGGATTGTTTTCTATACTGAAAAAAATATAGGCGGTTATCTACTATATTTAAAAAAATAAGTGATTGTAAGTATACTGACAAAATATAGGGAATTGTTTAGTCTAATTATTTGCATATAGTAATTGCTGTACATTTTTATACAACTACCACTATGTAGGCCTACAAGGAAAGAAGACTGAATTGGAATGATTTCTTGTCGTGGAGTTGAAAATTTGAGAACGTTTTGCATAATGTAAATCAATGTGTATATTTTTTATTTATTACTAGGGATACCCAGCGTGCTTCGCACGTCAAACCTGTTAGAACTTTCTATACACATAATTATGTTATATTTTCTTTATAATATAGATGTAGGATTAATAATAACCTCAAAACTAAGATCGTAAATGTCCAAAATGAAATTATTTTATATTATAACATCAGTTATAAATAGGCCTAATAAAGGTTAAAAGAACCAGCAATGCTCAGGTCTACATTTGAATAAAAACCTAGCCTAAAATTTAGAAAAATAAATAATTGCTTCAAAGTTTAAAATCAGCTGTTAATGTTAATTGGAAACGTAAGTTGGATGGTAAGTTGGATCGTGAGTGGTGAAACGCATCCAACTTGCAGTCCAACTCGGCCGTCCTACAAATCGGACCGTGTATGCCTAGCTTAAGGCTGACCACACAACTTTAAAGGACACATCTGATTATGGTACTGGCATTGAAAACATTTATGAATCAGCTGTGCTGTGTATTTTAAATGGACAAATTTTACTTTTTAATTTGAGAAAAAGATGTAGAAAACGAATTTTTCGGTAATTTTCAATAAGTCCAACTGACTTTTTGGGTAACAAATAACATGTACCAAATTACAAGGGAATCCTTAGAGCCGTTTCGAAATTAAATTCTGCAAAAACATACAATTATTGCTCATTTAAGAATATAAGATAAATAAATATGGATCCGCAGTCACAATTCACATCTGGTACATTTCCCCCCCCCTGATTTGTTATGAAATTGACATTTAGTACCATGATTGAATTATTTTTTCCTTACACAATAAAAAATTTACCATATATGTACATTTACATGTATTTATTTTGCACAGCTATACAAACTTTTAAAATAGACTTAAACTAAAAATATGTTGTTACAATATGAAAGGCTAAATCTTATCCTCTTCATAAGTTTAGAAAACATACAGGTTTAGGTAATAAAAGTGACTAAATAAACAAAATACTAAAAACCGATTATATCGGCTGTGGCGGTATTCAGACAGTCAGTAAAAGCCGATTAGATCGGCCCTTGGCGGTCAAAGGGTTAAAATTAAGAAAAAATATTTTCCACAAGAATTATTTTTGAAAATCTCAACTTTTCTATGGTAATTTTCTCAAAGAAACTCACCATCCTGTTTCGTTTTATGCAATACAACCTGTGAAAATCAAGTCAGATTTTTAGCTTAAACTGTTGTGCGGGATAAACAGCAAAAACGCA
The DNA here is from genome assembly GCA_018207615.1 of Philaenus spumarius. Taxonomy (NCBI): domain Eukaryota; kingdom Metazoa; phylum Arthropoda; class Insecta; order Hemiptera; family Aphrophoridae; genus Philaenus; species Philaenus spumarius. Next base: position 119,066 of record JAGFPH010003190.1, on the reverse strand, counting down.
CATTTTCTCAAACTTATATTCCCGAAATTATATTTTGGACCAATAATAATTATTAATTAGTTTATCTAGTTCACAAAATACAAAAATATAAAATATATCACTATTATAAGTACGGTAACGCCAAACAAAATATTCAGAAAAATATTTAGGTTATAAAAAGGAAATGTAGGACTTAACCAATAAATACAAAACAGTAAGGAGATAGAAAACAATATGAACTTGTAAATAGTTCATGTACTTGGTAGCTAGAAAATTTAACTTAAGTATTTTGTTTATATGAAACGACTTCACAGCATCAACAAGTATAAGTTCAAAAGTTATTTAGGTATTTTAGAAAATTCACCCTATTTAAAATAAACAAATGTCTAAGTCTAAAACTTAAGAAACCTTTGTGAATGTTTCTACTTAAGGTGGATAACTGTACAAGATCTATGTCTATAATCAAAGCTAGAATGTGCTTTAACCCTTAGTCGCTAGGCGGGGATTTACCCGCATTTTCAGAAAAACTGAAATAAAGCTGTAAGTAACTGTTCAATGTTGACAAACAATGTTCCAGGTACCGTATCTTTCTTCTGACCTCTTTCGAGTAGGTGTGTGCCACCCTTGCTTAATTTTAACGAATCATCATTCAGTGATAAGCTGCGAAAGTGAACGATCCCATCAGTGGGGGTCTCTTGCCGCTAGCGCGCTTGTGTACAGTAAGAACTTTGGGGGTTTCCCCACTAGCGTCCCAAAATTAAGTGTAAGTTTTTCGTAATTTCTTGTTATTGTTTAGGTTAGTACGACTTAACACAACTTTGCTCTGTGTTGCCAACATTGTTCAGCTGCGATTTTTTTATTTTCCAAATGGTACATTCTCTACGTAGCTAGACCTACAACACTCATTAGCTCTTTCATTTTGTACTTTTTATTGTCAAATTTCCATAGAAAAAATGAGCTATGCAGTGACCCTTATGATGACACCTAAGGTCAGGAGTGGCAAATGAGCACCGATGATCGTGGTCCTCAGAACACGTTTTTGGGTGTCAAGCACGTTTTTTTTACCGGAAGTAACTATTTTTATATTTTTCTTACGACAATGAAACATTTTTAGAGTATTGTATAAAACATAAATGTAGGATATTATTCTGCACATTTTGGTTTTTTATACGACCTTATAGCTCGCTTGGTTCCCCCAAATCGATCAAAACGTAAAATACCATAAATGTACCCGGTTCAAATCCACGTGGGGGGGGGAGGGGCGGTTTTACCATATCAGCCAAGTTTTGAACCCTATCAGTTTTGAAACAAAATTGAACCCTAAAAAATTTTAAATGCTGCAAAATAGCGACAAAAATTCTGGAAAATGAAAGTGCGGGGATTTTGCCGCTAGCGCCTACTGACGTTAGTCGTAGGGGTGCGTTAACTAAGGGTTAATATCAAAATTAAACATGAAATAATTTTCTAACTAGATAACAGTGTATATTTAATTTTAATGGGATTCATACAAATTTTAACTACCGGTATCGTATAGTCTTTGAGAAAATTACCATAGAAAAGTTGACATTTTCAAAAATATTTTTTCTTAATTTTAAATGTTACCGGTACATAATTTAGTGAACAAAGCTGTGTATTTAGATTTTAATGACACTGTTCCTATTATTTTTCAAATTATTTAGTTTTTTCCAAAATGATTTTACTTAATTAAAACGTATAAATGATATTAAAATATAATTGATAAATTAAGAGACGTAGTAGAAATAAAAGGAGAATTTTAACTGAAAAATGTTTTCACTAATCTTTAACCACTTAGAAAATCGTGTTTTGAGCATTCCAGATTTTTGGATTAGCAAGTCTAATGCTATAGCTGAAAAACTATTGAACAAAATTACCATGAATGTTTCGTTTTTTTTTTAAGTGACCGTACTTAAATTTATTTTTTCTCCAGGAAGATAGCTTTGGAAATGCTCACCTAATCGTATAAAAACTGTTGATTTAAAGAAAGTAAATAACTAGTTTTTTCTTAAATAAAAATATTTTATGGAATCAATTTATGTATCTAGGAACATTAAAGAAAAGTCGTAAGTTTATAGAGTTGTCATATTTTCAGCATTCGAAAATAGTATAACTTCTTTGCGGAATATGTACAGTATTTACTTTTTTGTTGGTAGAAAATAAGCAAGCCCGGATTTCCCGTATGGTCATGTCCTAGGGCGTAAATTTGAAACTGCGCAGATCGGGAATTAAGAAATTATTTGTATTTTCTATTGTTATTTTAATAAATAAATAATGCTTTTAGCTTTTGCTTAATTTTATTTATTGGAAAAGGGATGGAATATTTTGATATGGTAGGCGGAAAAGGGAAATTTGAAATTGTTGGTTACATCAATGATTTAATATTACGACGTAAAACTCTGTGGTTAATTCAAGAACTTCACTGAGTTTATACAAGGCATAGCTGACAGGGATAGATTTTGATTTAGTCAGCAGTGGTGATAAAATGGCAAGCTATGTAGGTTGATTGAAAAACAGGCATTTATGATCGTCTAAAATTACTATTGTGTATGTTGCTTCTTAGTGTTCATATTTACATTGTTTCCTATTGCTTTATTTGAAAATGGGTCTTTTTTCAACATCATCTCCGTTTGACGCCGATGTTGGTAATGTATTCTTATAAGATTAGGCAATGTTTAGTATACGAATTTCCAATAATTATGTATGCTGTGTAAGCCTAATTTCTTACTGTCATTCAATTAACAGCTGGTTCAATATTTTTTCGTATACAATTTTTATTAAACATAGCCTAAATAATCGTTTTTATTACATCTAGGCTATAATTATTTTCTACTTGCAATAGCCTAATTTGAGCATTTAAATACTTCAGTTATTACAAAAAGGTGTTATTGGTAATAAACTGGACTTTTAGTGCAACTTACTGATTAGTATTTATTTGTAGGAAAGGATTCTTTTACTGTGCTGAAAATAAAATGGTTTTAGCCTACTTTTTTCAAATCTGTCAGACATATTATAACTTATTCCTCTTTGTTTAAGTTTAGTATTTGTTTTAACAGACTGAGAACAAATACCTAATATAGGCAATACAGAGTTTTGTTTGGGGGTATTGGAGTAAGCAATTTTGTTTGTAATAATTAGTTTCTATTATCTCTGAGCAAAAACGAATACTATAATATTTGGCCCAGATTGCATTTCCAAAACAAACTTAATTAATATTAAGAAAGTTTGTAGGCGTAAATTTACTGGGCCTGTAAGACTAAAATATGTACTAAGTAGCCTAGGCCTAAAATATTTTTGCAGACGACGACCTTGTTTTATATTCTACTAGCCTATTAAATGTTGAATACAGTACAGTAGGTACAGTAAACATACAGTGACTAAAGACTATAAGTTAGAAGTTCAGGCTATTTTTTTATTCTTACAGTTCTGTTAGCGTAGGGTCGTACCTATAGTAAATTCGCGCCAAGTTCGTATTTGCCAAACCTTGCTATTTCTTGTGTTTAGTAGAACAACTAGCATCCCTTTAGTTTTAATTGTAAATTTATCATAAAACGAACTTAATGAATTATCTTACATTGGAATACATGTAACCAAACAGCTAAATACACTAAATTTTCACTTTCAGTAGACACTAAACGATAGGCTACATAAATATTAATGAAAATGATTTGTATAATTTCAAGACATAAGTTAATAATACCTGATTACATTCCAACTTTTGTGTAAAAAACTTAATTTAAAAAATTGTGCAACTGTAGGCTATTATTACGTGTGACATCAAATCTTATTTCAATTTCGTAAAGCTATAGGCCTACACATATCACAAAAATATAATGTATTAATTGTAAAAAAAAGAAAAGAATAACATTAACCGAAATATACAATTTATATATTTGCAGTTAATATGTTAAACAATGCTTAACAAATGTTGCAATTTGTATAATTAGGCCTATGTGATGTCAAATATGTCATGGCTAAATATTTACAAATAACATTAATCTAAACATAAAATAGCGTAAATTTACGATCCAACCCTCGGCTGATATTTTGGCAGACAACGATGTTGTTTTACATTCTACTGTTAAATATTGAATACAATTAAACATACTGTGAAAGACTATAATTTAAAACTTTAGGCTATTTTTTTTTTTATTATTCTTGCATTTCTGTTGCTGTAGGTCAGCCGAGCGTCGAATAGTAAATTTTGCGCCCATAAAATTAGTATACCTATTTAGACTACAGTTCCCAGTTTAAACTCACATTTCAACAGTCGGTCAATTCCAATGTGCATAGGTTGGTAGCACTACTCTCTTTCCTTAAACAAAGGTAATTGATGAGATGATATCAGCAGGGAGGGGTATTCTAAACTTACACATTAATAATTCTGGAATTAAAAATAACTCGTAAGCCTCCATTTAATATTGTGTCAATAGCCATCCTACATGCAAAAAAGCTGTAGAACACTATACTAATGTTAGAATGGATATAAACATGAAAGCTTTTAAACTGCAACTATTCATACTTCAACAAAATCATATTACAATGTGACCATTATTGAATCTGTGGTTCTAAAAGCAGCTATAAGGAATGTGTAATGTGTAGGCTATCCATCCAGGAGCCGATGCAATGAATGTAGTTTACAAATTAATGTATTTATGTAAACAACTGATATTATTTGTTGAAATGATAAATGGTAGGCTATATAAAATAAGTTTTTTTTAGCGTTCATAGAACAACTAATTTGGCATCGCTTTGCTTTTGTAATCCTCCTGCGTCATAACACCGTGCTCTCATTGTTCTTTCGGTTCCTTGAATGTTCTAGTACAGGAAGACCCTTCGATGGTCCAGAACCTTCTGGAATATTCTAGAACATTCTGGCCACTTCGGCACTCGATTCCCAACTATTTTACCAACTTTTAATAAGAAGTTTATTAGTGTGATGAGCTCTTTCGATCCTCATATCTCTGAACCCAACTCCTGCAGTTCCAAACCAGAACCTTCTGCATGAATGGGGGATGGAGGACTACCATACCATATAGCCTCCATATGGCTACAGGGGTGGGTTGTGAAGTTATAGTAGCTTGCACGGACAAACCACACTTTCAATTAAAATTCAAACCTGCACTAAAAGCCTACATTGTTCACTTACAGGTTGTAAGTCAAACACAAAAAAAATCCTGAACTTTGTTGTTAATAAATATAAGGAGTCCACTACACTATATTTTATAAATACATTTAACATTTATAATTAGGTTTTAATACAAGAATGTTTTATTCTTGTCTTCAGAGAAAAAACTGATACGAAGCATCAAAAGCTTAAATATAATTGAGGTTTGAATTTCCAACTGTCGATCCGTGGTTATCTGGTTAAAAACCATTGAGTAATAATAACATAGTACTGAATCTGAGAGTTGTTGCTTGGTTCAGCGGCCGAAGTTCTCTCCCCCTCCTCCATAAAAAAGCGAGGGATTTTTTTATTAGCCTACTGGTATTCCAATTTAAAAATCTCAATCTTTGAAAAATATGCCTGAGTTTTATCTGTAGTTATTTGGGATGTTATAATTAGAAATAGGAAGTATTATCAATGTTTGGCAACTACATATTAAAACTTATCTTATGTACTTTGCTCTCTTAGTTTAAACAAAACTGGGTTTAACTGATATTATTCCTTTGGAGCACTTAAAATTTAATCTTAATTATAAGAATTAAAGGAATAGTAAATAAAAATTTTGACAAGTATATAGTAGCCATACACTATAAAAGTTATTTTGATTTGACTTATTAACAGGATAATTAATTCTTTTTATAATTCATTGCAAGATAAAGTTTTAATTGAACTCAGAATGAAAGTTACTATTAGATTTTCTTATGTCTAGTAAGGCGTAGCTAGATTGAACATATCTAGCTCTCAATTAGCTGTCTTATTATTACAGACCATTCTCCTTTATGACTTTTGACCTTGCATATAAACTCATGTTCTCTCATTGTGCATCAATTCGTCTTATGCGGTATTGATGTGCAGGGGTATAAGGACTTGATTTTACAGTGTTAGATTTATTAAACAAAATATAATATATTATATTGATATAAACACATAATGAAACAAAGTGCTCAAACTTTTGGCAGTGTATGTCTTTTTTTTAAAGTGCAACTTCCATGAGTCGCACTCTCAAAAAAATATCTTAGTTTTAAAACATTATAAATATAAAAATGTAGCCTAATTATTAACAAAATAAAATTGATTTCACAAATAAATAATTAGCTTTAATGCTACATATATGTGTAACTTTTTTGTTTCTTTTTGTTTTGTTGCTTCATATCTTTACTTTGCACTCCCTGTCCTCTGCACCCCCAGTTTGTTATGTAGGCTACCCGCACCGAAATAACTCTTTCTTTTGCGCCCACTAATGTTAACAAAGTATTGATTATTATTTTTTTAAATTATAAGGTTTTGACAACATTTCTGTAAATATTGTTAAAATGATAAATATTCTTAATATATCTCCTGTTTTGGTTCATATTATCAACTTAAGCTTTCAGAATGGCATTTTCCCAGATAAACTAAAAGTTAGGTTAAACTATAGGTTACTATAGTTCCAATTTTTTTAAATTTTAATTAAAAATGGATAATGCAAGTTAATTAGCTGCATTTTCTAAAGTACCGTATTTGAGAAATTAATGTGAATCAGACTTGTTAAATATTTAGGTAACTTGGATCTCTTTAGGCTGTCTCAATTTAGTTTTAGAAAGGGATTGGAAACAGAAGGTGCTTTATTAACAGTACTGTAATTGAAAAAATGTATGTCTCAACTCAAATGATAGCATTAATTTTTTTATTTTAAAACTGTTTTTTATCTTGTAGACCATATGCCTAGTATCATACTGTCAACACTGGAGGTAGGGAACTGCTCTTGATTGGTTTAGAAGTTTTCTAAGTAGGCCAACAGAATTTAAAAAAAAATCGTAGACCATTTTTGTCATCTACTTTATTTTTGTTTTTTATGAATGAATTACTAAATATTGGATTTACCATTTCATGGACTTGCAAGTGCTTTTGGAGATGATATTGGTTTCAACGATTTGGGAATGATGAGAATATGGAGTCCTAAAAATAAAATGAAAATTAATGTTAGTTAAACAAATTATGTAAATTTTAGTTTAATTAATAGTTTTGGCTTTTTGAAGATCTTGTTTACCACGTTTCAAATTGTGTGAACAAACTGACACAACTGTGTGTGTATGTGAAACAATAGAAACAAGTAGTAACTTTTAATATTTAAGTGTAGTTTTAGACAAAAAATTAAATTGGCAAAATTAAATTTCAACTTTACATACAAAATAATTCCAAGAAGAGAACTTTTTATTTCATTAATGTATTTTGCTTTAATTGATTTCAAGCTACACATGGTATTCATTTCTGAGGAGGGGGGGACTTTTTAAAGGTTATATTGAAAAACTGAGACTATCGCAAAATTGTGTTATTAGAATTAATACTTAATTTTCCTAAAACAGAAAGCTCTTTTGTTTACTAAAAATACCGGCCATCCAGCTTTTATTTGTTTTAATGGAAATCACCACTATACTTGCGGCCACGAAATTAGGCGGGTGATAGAAATGGCGGTGTTGCCACTTCGTGCTGTAGTTATTTATACAAATACACCCGTCAAGTAAAGATTTTTGAAGCGCAAGGTAGTGTGCTTTCTCTCGAGCTTGTGAATCTGTCTACAAAGCATAGTGAAATAAAATTATACCACTGCCTTCAGAAAATGCTACTGATTCCAATGGTATGACTTTTTTATTTTTATAACAGCAGCAAATAATTAACAAAAATAAAAAACCTAAATTGTAATTTAATTCAAAACCGCCATGTATTGAATTTTTCACCAAGCGAGGATTTTTTTGTCTTTTTGGTCAGGAAGATTTCGTCTGGGGTAAAGTTGTAGAAAATCGTATGAATACAATTTTTTGTTCGAAACTTTTTTTTATGAGATTCTTAGTTTAGTTGTAAAATGCATAACTTTATGAAACAAAAACAAAGACATGCGGGCGCTCGGCGAGAACCGTAGCTCGTAACCCTTGTTCAATGTTGTAAGTTGCTATTTTATATTCAAGAGTAAAAAAGGAAATAATTTAAATGTTTATAGACAACATTTCCTTTACATAGTATATGATGATGATACTATTATTTTTTCGTTTTAAGCCATAATTCCAGTTATTTTTGTCTTATCTTAATAAAAATCCAACAACGTTTTTTAAACTTTTTAGTTAATTCCTGAAGCAAACTAACTCGTACTGTGTGTGAATAAGAAATGTAGGCTACATTTTAATAATAAAAAAGTAATTAAAAATTGTATTTTCGTAACAAAGTATTTTTAAGCCTTTATTCATTTTGTTGTTCATTTAGCACGCCACAGGAAACATGTGTGAGATTGAAGACACCTCGGTCGTGAACAACTTTACTTCCCATAATTTTCCTATACCTTGTTTTTACGTAATAATAATAATTTACAAAATTTATAAGCGATTCTGTTTGTATACAAAGTACAGTAGCCTAATTAAAATTTATAGGAAAACCTATTTAAAGAAAAATCATTAATTAAATATAATTTTAAACTAATATAATTACCTTTTATATTATATCCGTCTTGTGACTTCATTTATTTTGTAAGTTAATACGCGTTTCGGGTCCGTGGTCCCATCATCAGTTTAACTCAAATCTGCTCAGTTGGAGGTCGTTAAATATTTATATTAAAAACACATAAAACACAACAAGTAACCTGCACATACATAAACTTAAGTTTCGAAATTTATAGAAGAGACTTGGATACCACAAAATGGAATTTAAAAAGAAAAATCATGATTAA
>JAGFPH010003190.1:83301-105208 GCA_018207615.1 Philaenus spumarius | reverse complement strand
ACTACTATTTTGATGTTTAAAAACCCTGAAACTCACATGTATTACAAGTAGGCCTATTTCTTACTTTCCTAAAAAGCAGATCTTCTGCTAATGCTAATCTGGCTACACTGTTATGTCGATTAAGTTATCATGATGGCTGAATTTTGCTATGTTAATTCGTCTATTCAACTTTTTGTTCTTATTTATTTTATACTTGTTTTAAGTGATTCATATTTTGTTTACGATAGTATTATTTAACCTTTTAGTGCTATTAAAGTGTGTGGTTTCTTTAGTTTAGTCAAAACATGACCAACATGGCTGAACTTTAACCTTCATTTTATGCGTTTTCTTTCTCCTGTAATTTCTATGATATTTATCGCCACAAATTATGGTTTGCGTTTTTAAAATCAGTTAAGTAAATGTCTATTTTCAAAATATGAAAAAATTCACTTTATATAACGCTCTCCTACACTTATGTTCTTTACAAGGAGAACAGCGTAGAAAATCCGATTTTTGTAAAAGAGTGACAAAAGATATATTTTACTTTCAAGCAGTGTACAGCAATACTTGAAAGACATCACCTCCTTTCACAGTCTTCCACCATGATTATTGGTTAGGTTTATTGATTTTATGACGTTATATAGTTAAGAATACATTATTTTTATAAAACCTTCGTGACGGCATTGTTATTGAACCCTTGGCACTAATGTTTAACTTACAGTCTGGTTTATTTTATAGCTCCTAAATTAGTTTATGTTTGTTTTGTTAATGACATTACATTCGTTAACTATTACATAAATCATAGAATAAGCGTTAATGTTAAGCTTCTTTCTTTGGTAGAATCTTTAACATGAAAACACAACACACAATACGGAAAAACCTTGATAAGTCGAACCTCTTTATGCCGGATCCGTGCATAACCTGGACTGGTTTAAAAAAAAGTTGTGCTAATAATAATGTTGATGCTTGATCAGCAGTCAAATACAATGCTCATGATGTTAGTAAGGAGCATTACACAGTAGGACTTTACTGTCTGTTTAACAAGACGATGAGTTGCTACTGCACTTGTCCCGCATTAAATGAAGTTTTGCGAATGCGAATGGCTAAGAAGCGTAAAACTCTTGCTGTGGCAATGGAAATGAAAGCGTTGTGTAGAATAGATAAAGTTAGACTGTTAAATAAGATTGCTACTGAGTTCATAGTAGGGGCTTGGGCCGTCTCTGATTGAAAGAAAAATAGGAATATTATTGAGAACTTTCAGGATACCAATAACCATCCAAAAGCCATTTAGGCATCTTCTGGCTACTAATTGAAATAAAGCGGCTTTAAATATTTAAAACTAATATACAACGGCAAAAGATAGACGAAGTTTTTGTCCACATTTGGAAGCAGCTGCAAGAAAGCTGAAGACAGGGAAAGGAAGCGCTCTTCAAGATCATACCGAAAATAAAGGGACCAGGAAAAGGGAGGTGCTATGTAGTGTACTCTGTTTTGTTGCATGGTTCCCCGATATGCATCTAGGGTATATGCGATATTTGCTAAATATAAGAATAGGTTTTAGAGTATAAAGAGGGGAGCAATGTTATTGGAGGAGGCTCAAATGGTCGGAGGTATAGTTTCAATTTCCAATCCACTGTATAAATCGTAAAATACAGGGAACGGCAATCACTTGTCTTATGGTTTCTTTCAAGTCTTCTAGTATATGAGGTTTGTTTGTGAACACTTTTGATTTAAGGTAGCCCCAAAGGAAAAGTCACAAACACTGAGTTCAGGGGAACGTGGAAGAGATGACGCGGCCACAGAATTTCGTCCTCAAATAATCCACTAAGGCATTTGCTGTTTGGGCAGTTGCTCCATCTTGTTGGAACCAAATCCTTTTCATAAATAAACATTTTCTTTTCCGTTCAGCAATCAAGAAACTGTCCAACATTCTCAGGTATAAGCTGAGAGGTAAAGCTCTTGGTTTTTACTGTAACTGTTTGGTACTAGATATGGCGAGGGCATTCGTGCAACTCTTGTGGGTTTGAGCCTGACTGATAGCGTAAAATTTGTTTATTCACATATCCATCAAGATGAAAACGAGCCTCATCACTCATTACAAGATTTTTGTCATCATCCATCAATAAATCATTCGCTCTGAAAATGTCTGACGATTAGCGTAATCGTGAGGCTTAAATTGTTGGACAACTGCAATTTTATGTGGTCGTCCAAGTGTAGATCGTAGTGCAGTATTCGTCTCACTGTGCGATCAGACATTTGAAGAGCAGCTGCTTGACTTTGTGCCAGTGTTCTGACTGACCTTGGACGGCCGTAGGCATACGTTTGAAGGTTGAACCAGTTAATCTGAAATTATTCACCCACAGCTTGATTGTGTTTCGGGATGGAATGTTTGCTTTACAAGAAAAATTCTGCAAAACTGACGTTGTGTCGCAACAACAAAATTACCACTTTAAAAATACGTCTCAACGACTAACACACGGTGTACGCAACTCAACTGAAATGGCATTGAGTAGGCATGCGCCGTTCCTCGCCACTCCTCTGCCTGCCTGTTCGTTCACGACTGCCTGACTGTATACGAACGAAAACCGTCAGGTAATTTTTGCCGCTCCCTGTACTACTTTCTGCCAGTTATATATAAAGTTTACAAAACATTTAGAATATTTTATAATTCCACGTAACGTTATGCTATAGCAGATGAATTGAAATCTATTGTATTTTGATTATTTTTCATTTAGAAAGACAAATGGTAGTTTTATTAGCCTACTGATTGGCTTCGCAACACATTAGTTTTTATAGCTTTTGTTGATACACAGGATTATCGAGAGTACTACAATTATTTGAATACAAAAACGATGTTAATAACTTGTTTTATATATGATGGATTTTTAATTTGGACTTATACAGGCCTACTTATAAAGGATATTTGAAAGAAAATATGGACTACTAAAGGAAATTAAAACTAAGAACTTACAAACCAAGGAACAATAGTTATGAATTAATTATGTATATACAATTTTAATTTACATATAAAAAGGTTGATTACTAGTTTAAAAATAAATTATTGTTTATAATTATCACAGGATTTTTTTATAAACATAAAATACCATTAGTTGATTTAAGTTTCATTAGCAGGGCGTTATGGTTGGATGATAAGTTTATGTTGATGGTGCTTGGCGATTTAATAATCTTTTTAAAATTCACTGGGTCATCCAATTGAAATTATTGTCTAACGACTCACTATTTAAAAGATATGTAGCTTGTTCTAAAAGGGGTTTTACGATTCTTGCAGGTCCACCTGATTCAAAAATCTAAATCTGAATTCTTCCTAGCCATTGTTGTATTTCTCAGTTTTCCCTCCTTAATTTAACCCGTACAGGTAAAAAGTGTTTAAGCCTCTCCAAGACTAATCGCAGCAATTAATTTTGTTAAAATTGCATGTTTTGTTTAAGCCTTATAAAAAAAGTTACATGGTTAAAGGTAAATCAATGAAATTTTCAATATATTTTTACTAAATTAGTTTTCTTTGAATATATTTGTAGGATACTTTTTTTAAATACTTGCAATTTTCTTATACTTTTTGTTTATTTAAGGATTTTAATTTGTAAAATTGATAATAATCGTCTATAATTTATATTAAGTAGTATCTCACTTGACTAGTATCAGTAGAACCTCATTAAGTCGGATTAGCTAGGACTTGAGCAGGTCCAGGGTTAATGAAAATCTTGGTTAACCAGAGAATGTGGAAGAAACAATAAATAAAACATGACCAAAGAAATAATAAATCGTCTAGTCTTTCTAATCCAGCATTTTTTGCTTTCACTTTTAAATCATTTTAAAACAAATCACTGCTCAATATTGTTCCTCTTTTTCTTCAATCAGTGATGGTCGAAGTCCCTACTCCGAAGGCAATCTTCTTTATCTATGCTACACAATCCTTCCATTTTCCTTTAACTTGTTTTTCCAAACTGGTCTGGGTTTTGCAGAGGTCCGTGTTAAAGAGCGCCTATTTACCAGGGTTAAACTATATTGTTTTCTAAAAAGCTATGTTTTTTTACACAGAACACAAATATTAGAAGCATATCTAATTTGTATTTCTAAAATTTTTACTCTAAAATGGGTAAAAAACAACTACTGGTATCCAGTAGGCGATCCTACTGGTACAAAAACAACTATGCGACTGATCGCCTGGAATGAGTTAGAGCTAAGAGATTCCTCTCATTGGTTTAGAACCATTTAGGTCCATAGGACCACCTCAAGAATGTGGTTGAGGCCTGGAGGGAGTAATGTTGGTCCAATCAATGGGATTTAGCCCCTGGGCTTGGGTAAAAGGTTCATCTGATTTTCCAAGTCTGAAACCAATAAGTTAGGCATCTATGGGTATGTCTGCTGACTTCTGCCAGTTATGCTCTTGTGGGAGTGAATTGGCAGAAAAACTTTTATTTAAGTGTTAAACACTTGGACGCAGGAAATATACAAAATTCGGATGAGTATTTATGGGCCATGAGTTGTGGATCTTAACATCCTCCTTAACTTTATATGTAATCTGGGCAGGATCTGGGTTGAACACTGATAGGGTTATATTCCACAAAAAATCCCTTTTGAGTTTCAGTGAAACAGAAATATTGAGCTCATTACCCCTTTAGCAAAAAAAATTGTTGTAGTCAAACTATTTGTAAACTCTACTCTATCCGACTCAACCTAACTTTAATAACAAATAAGCCATTTTTTTAAATGAATAACTTTTGGGAAAAGATCAATTGTGTTTGAACATATATAATTCAGCTGTTTCTTCAATTTTTTTATTGATATTAGGTCTACATCTTCAAAAATTAACTACTGGACCAATTAATTTCTATGTCCACCAACAGATTTGATAGGTAGTTTGCTTTTTTATTTGATATATCTACGTGATTTTTATGGATATGAACAAATAATTTTATAGTTAATTTGTATGATGCAGATAAAGCGACCGATGAGAAAAACACAGCTGAAGAATGGAGTTTGATTATGGAAATTTGTGATAAAGTTGGGTCGTCCACACAACACGCCAAAGACTGTCTTCGTTCTATAGTGAAACGGCTGAATAATCAGGACCCTCATATTGTTATGCAAGCAATAACAGTAAGTTAGGAACTAGTGTTCTGTATATTTCACTTAATTAACAAACGTATAAACGGAGGAGAATTAATAATGTGTATTTTAATCAGAGAAAAATGACTGAACAATATATTAGTTGAAGTTACTTCAGCCCAAACTGTCTTATAGTTACACCTATAGTTATCTTGTAAAATAGATTTTGCTATAGGTACTGCATACTGGGTTATCCGACCTGACGGAACCAAACTCATTTTTGTATACTGAAATAGGCTCGTATAATCTCTAAATGATACTACTGATCAGAAATTAATTCCTATAAGACTACAATATCTAAACAAACCATTCAAATTTTCAACACTTTCTCACATTTCACGATTCAAAACAAACAAATTGACTATGATTGAGCAGCTTGCTATTGTATACACTTCTAATGCAACATGTATAAACAAAAAACTAATCATTTCATTTTTGTATACAATGTAATAGAATAAAATATGAGCGATACTACAAAGACGACTCTGTTTGAAAAAATCTGTGACTTTCTTTTATGTTTGTTTTCTTAAATGTATAGTTACACCATTTTACGGACATTATATGAATTGTAGTCAACTCTTACTGTTGGAAAGCAACAAGCAACAATACAAAATTAAACAGATACAAGAGATGATTGAAAAAGGGTTGTTTTTATTAATGGAAATGTAGTTCATTAGAACTGTAGCAAGTCAACTCGTAGAAGCCAAACGGTTAAACCAGTTAAAAAAGTGTCTACTATACTTTATCTGATAATAGATTAGAACTTGTATTCTTATTCTATTAAATCTATGGTTCCAATCAATGTTTCTTAGTATTTTTCAATGGCAATAACTTGGAGTTGTCATACTTGCGTTACTATGATCACATGTCATTATTAAAGATGTCTTTGAGTGAAGCAGATTTATAAGTTGCTGCCATTAGGTCCTTTTTTAACCCTAGAACTGGCATGGTTAAAGCTCAAATTGAAAAGCCCGTTTATAGCGCTTTGCAAGCATATTTTTAAAAATTCGCCAAAAATAGTAAATGAACCCCAATCCAAAAGTGTTCCATAGCTTTTTTGTTGAAGAAACTTGAAAGAATTTGAATATGCCACTAAAAATTTGTTTCTTTTGAAATTGTAAAAGTTATTAGCTTAGAAAGCAAAAAATGTTCAGAAACGGAAGGAAAAAAAACAACTTTATGCCTACATAAAAAATAGTAAAACATTTTTGTAATTTTTTTTCAAAATTCACAAAAGTTTTATAATTTAGTTCTAAATAGAAATATGTAAAAATATATTTCCATTTTACAAATGTTTAGTTCAAAATAACATTTTGAACGTTTTTACTACATAACCTGCAAATCTTGACTAATTTCAAAGTGACTAGCCTAGGCCAAGACATTTTTTACTTCAAACAATTTTTTTTATACCAAAAATTCGAGAATGAAATGTAGAATCGAATAGCATTCTACCCAGTTTCAAATAACTTTACATTTTGTAATGAAAATTCAAAAACCTCAAATCGGCAATTTCCTAAAACTTATTTCTATAGCCTATGTTATTTATAAACTTACCGTTTTATTACAACACCGTTATAAGCCTAATTTCACTCAAACACAATCTACACTTATTTATTTATAACTAAAACACAATATAACACTATTTTATAAACTGTAATAACCATAAAATAACACAAAACAAATGAAATAACTGAAGTCAAACTACGCCGTGCGACGTTCTGAAATCTGCTCAGTTGTAAGCTCTGTTATACCAACCTATGAAGTCTAAATGAATTGAATTGGACATAGATAAAATCTGTGAAGTTTCCTTTTTATAACCATATATTGTACATTTTAGGGATATATCGAATAAGACTGTAAGAATCGATTCTAAACAGGCTTGTGTATTGGCCAAATCTATGACCAATTACAAGCTTTTACCGTATATCCTGTAGAACAGCTGTTTTCAGAGTAACATGTGATTTGAAGACACAGTTTGAAACAGAATCGTCTGCTAAATTCAATGCTGTTATGATCTTCTTCATAAATGACTTCTGTGAGGAATTGCAGACCGTTGAAAATGAGACAAAGTCTTGACAGTATACGGCGTTCATTGACGCGTGAATCATAGGTGATTTAGGTACTACAATTTTGAAACAGTGATTACGTATGTAAATATGTTCTACAAAAAAGTTGTAAATACAAACATTATAGTTTAATTCATTACCTTTCCAACGGTACCGGTTTTATTACGATTAAATCATTTTAAGTGGATATAATGATCGAATAATTATAATTCTCGCTAAGGTTCGAGCGGGTTGCGTTGCCCCTGAGAGACTGCAGTCAAAACTGCAGTCTGCCACTTTGAGGGTTAATAAAAGAAGAAAAGAGATTTTTGTTGCTTACCCGGCCAGTAATAAACATCTGATATATTATATACTAAGTTTCATACTTTTGTTATCCAACTGAAAAATGATAAAAACTAGTTTTTCTTCATATTTCTGAATATTTGTTCCGTGTAATGTAGAGCGGCTTATTGACTGGTAATTTTTTTAAATTTCCCAAGGTCAAATCGTCTTAGAAGCTGTGAAAGAAAAAGCGACATTGATCACAAATATGCTCCAGGCAATCAAAAATAAGTTGCATAAAGTGGTTTATTTATGTATTGTTTTAAAACTAAAAGTACCGACAGGCTAACATTGTCTAAAATCAATTGGAGCGGTATACAGGTCATGAAATGAGGTACATTAAATATGATAGTTTGAATTGTAAAAGGTAAGCAATAAAAGATTCTACATCTTGACACACCTTATAGCTTTGAAGTTAAAAATTAGAGTAGCTCCTAGGAAGCACAGTTTGTCCAACAAACTTGTAGAAGTTGTAGAAGACAACTTACAAACTTCCATCTTATTTTTGTTCCGAGGTGAAAACCCTATATGGTATATATCAACTGTAAATAGTTTTGATTCCTACTGAGATCAAACTTTCCATTAATGAGCCCAGAACCATGATCATTGTAGCAAACAAGATCATTATTTAAGAATCATGATAATTATAGTATTTAGCTAACAATTGAGCGGAGCGTCATGGTATTTACAAACAATATACGCCTACAATACAGGGTCATCGAAAAAGAATACCCATGTTAAAAAAAAAAAACTACTTCGAGTAGCATGAACATATTGAGGCGGATATGGTCTCAAATTGAAGAGGAGGTTTGGGAGTTTTTGTTTTTACAGTTGGTGGTAGTCGTTGTATGGTGTTAATGAGTCGTCGACCTTGGTGCTAAAAATAGGGTTGTGCGTTGCTGTCGCTGTCTAGCCAGTACGATGTTGACCGTGCAGTAGAAAGCACAGTGTGTGCTTTGGTTCACGGAGCTAAAATCACTTGTGCTAAAATCAACGTAATTTTAGACAAATTTATGGTTGTCGCGATGCACCTGACCATAAAGACATTTGTAGTTGGTATAGTAAATTTAAAAACACAGGAAGTGTAGACAAACAAAAATCACCAGATCGGCCAAGAACGTCAGATGAAAATGTCGAGCATATTCGATTGTCTTGTGTTAGATGGCTTACAAAATCTATTGCTCGTCGAAGTTTGGACCTAGGAATACTTAAGACTACAATTCAAAATGTTCTCCATAAAAAATTAAGACTACATTTACAAAATTCAACTTAGGCATGAAATTGAACCAAACGACCGGGAAGTTTTGAATTATTATTTTTTTATTTTTTCCGCTTACACACTTTCTCAGCAAGGGATATTTAATTAAATTACAAGTGAAAAAACATAGGCCAATTTCACTTGTAACTTAATTAAATATCCCTTGCTGAGGAAGTGTGTAAGCGGAAAAAATAAAAAAATAATAATAATAACACCACTGTAGGCTGCAAAATAAGAATTAAGATTGTCTTCAATGTCGTATATACGAGGTAGTCAGTCTGTTGGTTCAATAATTGCAGTACTAACCGTACAAGTGAGATAACATCGACCAATATCGGTAGATACCAGGGTAGCTCAGATGGTTAGAGCGTCAGGACGGAAACTTGAAGGTCCCGGGTTCAACTCCCGGTCTTGGTCTATGTTTTTTCACTTGTAATTTAATTAAATAAAAAAAAATAATTGTTAAACTAACCGTGCAAGGTGCTCAAAAATGGCCCAGCACTTTAAAGTGATTTGATTAGCACTTGGAGGGTTAAAGGTTAAAATTATAATGTTTTTCCAGGAATAGGCTACTTTAAATTTAATAAGTAGATAAAAAGTCAACTAGACAATTATTAATAAATAACATAGTAATCAGTTTAACCATTCAAATAAGTAACGATGACAGAATATTTGGAATAATTATTTTGAGATTCAAGTAATTTTAAGATGTACTCCAACAATTTTGTAAATCACAATCGTGTTTCTAGTGTACAATTGTTGATTCACTTTATTATTATTTGCAGCTATTGGATGCTTGTGTGAATAATTGTGGTAGAAACTTCCAGTTAGAAATAGCGTCAAGAGATTTTGAAACTGAATTAAGAAAAATTTTACAAAGGAGCCAACCTAAAGTAGCGGAAAAATTAAAGCAGTTGTTGAAAAAGTGGGCAGAAGGCGACTTTAAAACTGATCCACAGTTAAGTCTAATACCTTCGTTGTACAGTAAATTAAAGCAGGAAGGAATGGATTTCTCCACAGATGCTCCTGTTAAGGTGAGATTAAACTTGGTTGACAGCTTTAAACTATGGTCCTTAAAAACTCAATTGGGTACAAAAATACTGTTTAACTGAAAATAATATAGTAAAAGATTTTTTAATTATTTGAACATCTATTACAATTGAGAAACACTTGTGTGCTTTGCACAACAACTTAATTGCACCCACTACTCGCACAAATATGAATGAAATAATTTAACCTATATTTTAAGTAACATAAACAGAAAAACTTATTATAAAATATACAATAAAAACGTGATCATGATTTTGTCATAATTTTTATAGTTCTTTAGGCAATGAGGATTTGGTAAAAGCAACTAAAATTATGGTATTTTATTAACTACTTAGGTCTTAGACAGGCCATCCTGGGCTAGTTCCTCGTTAACTTTCTAAAATCAGATACAATCCCAATGTGTATTTTTATTTAATTGTATTAATTAATGTTTTAATAACAATAAGTTACGTTATACTCAGATTCTGTCATCAGTGATTATACAGTTATTTTATAAGTTCAAAATTTATAAAGTCTTTAAAATAAATATGTTGTGATGAATGATCAACTCAATTTCTCCTCAAATACAGTAGTAAGACACGGTTATCAAAATCCAAGCTATATAGATCTTAGATAAACATCGCTGTAAGGTTATAATCATGAGATTGCAGTTGTCATCCAGTGCACGCACCTTACGTCCTATAATATTAAATGTTTTAAAAAAAAAACTGTTTGAGTCTACTTAGAAAAGTCTAAATTATCCAATAGAGGAAGGTTTTAACAGATGTGTTCAATGATTTCTGTAGCACAAACTTGTAACCATTTTCCTATTTATGCTCCTGGGGTCGGGGAAAGTCAGAAAAATAAAAAAATAGTAGAGAACTTGTGAAAAGGTCAGGCAAAATTGTTTCATGATGCAAAAACTAAGGGGTCTTCCTTTGCACCAACTTGCTGTAACACAAACTGTTCGGAAACGTCATGAGCTCCCGTTCGCAGAGGAGTGTCTTCTGAAACCAGAAAATGCCTAAAGGAGTAAACAAGTTCTCTGAATTCGTGAAACCACAAATATATGTCATTTATTCTGATACTAAAAAGGGCTTATCAAAAAACTTAAATTAACGCATAAATTCAATATTTTTCTTTGTGTGAAAATCTTCAGAACTGCACATTATATAAACAATGGCTCATTAAAATCAGGGCTTTGGTAAGTTGCGTCCTTTTACTTTCAAAGTTACGTATATAAAGTTCAGTGTATAATTATAATCCCTTAGTTTGATTTTAAACAACTATTGTGTTATGTTTTACAAATTTAAATTATACTAATCAAGATATTTGTTTTTAGTCACGGACTGCTCAATCCAAAGATCCAAATGCTGTTTCTAGTCAACAAGAAGTCGATGATATTGCCAAAGGTATTATTATTATAAATGTTTGACTTGTTTAGAACAAGATTATAATTTTTGTAATTCTTACTTTATAGTTTCTTAACAGCTACTCAAGGAAAGCAAAACTTTATTATATTTATCGTAATATATCCACATATTTACATATATTAAGGTTTACAACTATTTTTGTTATTAGTGGTCTATCATTCGTGATAGAAAAGCCACGCGTGTCTGTGAAAGGCTACTGCAGTTTTGAGATGCTAAGATTACATCATCAGGCTACGCAATCAGTCAACTCCTTCGATTCAGGTTAACATAAAGTTTATGAAACACGCTTAGACATAACTCTGCATAATTAATATACAAAAACATGAAAAAACAATGTTTATTTTTGGCCAAAATAACATTGGTGTGTGACTACACTGGTCAAGTCTGCGGGATAATAATTAAATCTTCAGTTTTTGATATAATCAGTTGCTGTAGGCCTATTACGATATTTATTTGTTTAAGTTGGCTTGGTGTTCTATCATAAATTTATTTAAAGCAGTGGTCTCCAACTTATTATTTAATGACCAATTACATAATGAAATTTAATAAAATTTAATCTAATTAATGATATAAGATCCATCCTACAAATACAGTAAGTGATGTACATAGGTAATTCACATAGTGAAATTGAACATTATATTGGTGACTAATGAGATCTATGGTGCTGTAACTTTTCATACAGTTATTTGCAGTCGTGGATCAAGTTTATTACAAGGGCTGTTTGGAAAGTAATTTCCTTTTTTTTATAAATAAAACGCAGAAGTAGATACAAAATTTTTGTTATGTACATCTTAAAACTACGACCTTCCTAGTAGTTTCCATGAACATTTAAGCACTTATCATACCTATTAACTAACTTTGACATTCCTTCTGCAAAAAAATCACCCGCCCTTGAGCCATCCGGTGACTGCATCTTTGAGCTCTTCATCATCCTCAAATCGCTGGAAGCCAAGCCATTTCTTCGTATGCATGAAGAGGTGGAAGTCGCTAGGAGCCAAATCTGGGCTGAATGGTGGATGCCTTAAAAACATCCCATTTGAACTGGCCCAAAAGGTCTTTGGTTTTCTGAGCAGCGTGAGGACGAGCGTTGTCGTGTAGGAAAATGACGCCAGATGAAAGAAGACCACGGCGTTTGTTTTGGATCGCCCGTCGTAGGTTTTTTAGTGTTGCAGTGTACGACTCCGCATTGATTGTCGCACCATGTTCCATGAATTCAACCAGCAGCACCCCTTTTGAGTCCCAAAACACTGTTGCCATGAGCTTTCTGCCGGAAAAATCTTGCCGGGTTTTCGTTGGTTTGTGTGGCGATACAGTTGTTTAGTCTCAGGATTCACGTACTTGACCCAAGTTTCATCTCCTGTCACAGTTCTGTTCAGAAAAGTTTCTCCTTTTTGGTCATAACGCAACAGAAAGTCCAGAGCCGAGGTCATTCGTTGAGTTTTGTGGTCCTCTGAAAGAATTTTCGGGACCCATCGAGCACAAAACTTTCGGTAGCCTAACCTGTCAGTCACTGTCTTGTACAAAACAGACCTGGAAATTTGTGGATATTCTTCCGAAAGTTCTGAGATGGTAAAACGTCGGTTGTCACAAATTTTTGCGTTGATTTTCTCAACCAGTTCATCAGTGACAACAGATGGACTGCCACTTCTTTCTTCTTCATGGACATTTGCTCTGCCGTTTTTTTAAACGAGCGCACCCATTCCCGAACACTCCTTCATTCATTATCTTTGGGCCATTCACAGCATAAAGTTCTCTATGAATTGCTGCTGCCGAATATTGTTTAGCTGTGAAAAATCGAATGACAGCACGCACTTCACACTTGGCGGGATTTTATATGGCAGCACACATTTTGGCAAGCGACCGAAAAACAACTAGCGCTGGGACGACCTTCACTCTACCACGGCGTAAGAATGGCGACACTACCCCCTCCACTTCCCACGCAGTGAAGTAGGTTACTTTGCAAACAGCCCTCGTAGTAGATAATATCGGTAGCGATTTCAAATGCTCATCAGTTAATTTGGATCTGTAAATATTTTTTGTAAATTCGGTTTTTTAGGATTTTTCACACAGGTAAGAAGTGCTGAAAGTGGCAAAAAGCCACAACAAATTTTTGCAATTGATCATACTGTGTGAGTGAAACATTCTTATACAATTCCCATCTATGATGACTTTAAATATTTTTCTTTAAAAATATTGCTACACTGCAAATCAATCGTTTCCATTTGAAGTTTTGGGGCAAGGGTTTCTATATGAGATAATGAGATTTATTCCACAATCATTTACAAATTTACAACAAAAACAAAATTCGGAACTGACACTGCCACGTATTGCAAGTAAGTCGTGGCAGCGCGATAAGATATAAACAAAGATAATAGAATATCTATAATAGAATATAGATAAGAAATGTGAATACAATCTTAATTCGTATTAAACAATAAGAAATTTGTTTCAGCTTGTAACAGTTTTTGTTTGATGCTTTTCTATTGCAGCGATAGAGTTGAGTCTGAAGGAATCTCAACCATCTCCCAAATCTCACAGTGGTGCTAGCAGTGGTGGTAATACGAGTATATATCCGTCAGCAGCGTTAGGGCCCTCCACCACAGATAGTAGGAAAGTTAGGGCACTGTACGACTTCGAAGCTGTTGAAGATAACGAACTTACTTTTAATTCTGGAGAGATCAGTAAGTGGAGATTCTAATATTTTCTTTGTTGAATAATTTAATTGTTTTTAATGGTACACTGAAAGTTATGCTAATATAAGATGCTTATTTGTTGAGAGTTTATGTAATGTTTTTACACTGTGTTCGTCAATCACGGAAGTACCTGGAAAAGTTACAGATTGTAAAATAGGGGGGGAATTGTAATTTACTTCTATGATTTATAAATCGAATAATAATTTTTATTAATAATCGATTCCAGTGGCAGAACTGCAAAATTTCCCGATCGATGAGTTTCTGAAATAATTTTTACAGCCCTCATCAACTCATTTGCACCCTGCCTGTCAAATTTAAAATATATACAGCAAAGGAAAAAAGTAAGAACGACCTGATAATTAGTTTTCGGTTAACTTTTTTTTTAGACTTTCATGCATGTGATTTTTACCAGTAATTACCAGTAAAGACCCCCAATTGACTCCCAAATTTTTTCAAATTTTGGGGTATATTCACTTTGACACCATTTTTGAATTTCTCATCAAAACTTAGGATAGGAATGTCTGATAAAGTGAGGGGGTTATTATTAAGGTGAAGGAGCTAGGTGGAAAAAACGCCCATTTACATAATGCACTTTATCTCATGAATGCCAAGTCGTAGAGAAGTGATATAGATATCGTTGGATAGGCAATCATAAGGGCTATAAAATATCGAAAGGAGAAATTTTGTAAACTCCACCTAGTAATGAAAATTTGTATTAAAATTTTCAAATTCGTTATTCACAAAATATGGTCTTTACTGGCCCGTCGGCGTCCCACTTGTTTAAATTATGATTTAATGTCAGTATTTAGTAAAATTATCTCAAATCGTAAAACTAAATCGTAGGAAAACTGAATCGGTTATTTTCAATTGTAACTAATTTTCAAAACTGTTTTTGTCGGTTATTTTCAATTACTATTATTTTCTGTATAAAAGACCAGATGGTATTAAAATGTGTACTATTATTATTTTGCAGTTCATGTGTTAGATGATTCTGATCCTAATTGGTGGAAAGGTTACAATCAAAGAGGCGAAGGTTTATTTCCTGCTAACTTTGTTACGGCCGATCTCACAGTAGAACCGGAGAAGATAAGTAAGTTATGTATAGCTGTTATATGAATAGATAAAATAAGAAATTTTACAGTTTTCAATGAGAATTTCACTTACATACTGCCACGCCGAACACGCACACTTTTAATTTCTCGGGCTCGCAAGGTCTTTGCCCTACGTTCTGACGTCACGCCTCACCCTCGCTATTCGTAAGCTGTCGTGCTCAAAGGGTTTCGAGCCCCCCGTTCGGAAGCTACTTGCCGCTTCTCACACGCGCACCTACTCAAAATTAGGGTTCTAACGTCACTTGTTACGTCGCACCCGCCTCTATTTTCTATTTTATTTGCCCTTGAATAATTTTTGCGCGCATACGTGGACAAGAAATAGGAAATACTACGCTAACTTTCCTAAATCTTAAAAGATTTGTTTGTAATAAATACACTTTATATAATATTTCACTAGCTCTAGCCTGACTCCTTCTCCGGGCCGTGCCGTCTGGAGTTATTTTGTCACACACAAGAATTAATAGAACCTTATCAACTAACTTATTCTAGAGCACTGGTTAAATTTTTGGTATAGGGTATTTAACTCATAAATGAAAGAAATTAAGATTTGAAAATTAAAACTTTTTTAATTTCAAAAACAAATTAGTTATTCTTTCTCCACTTCTTAAAATTTTCAAACAAAATATATTCCTAATATTTACAACTATGATATTATTTACATTTATATTGAAACGCTTTTATACCATTGTGAGAATAGGGAATATTCCTGAATGATTTTACTTTTACACTTTCCCCTGAATTTACTATTACTTTTGATTTTATCTTTAAAAAAATTTTATCTTTGGATTTTATTTATATTAAAAATTATATAGCTTGGTTATTTGCTACTCACAAATAAATATGATTGATCGCAGCTTTCCTCCTAGGTCGTTTAGGCCTTGGAATGAAGTCCTTGATCCTCTTCTTTCTTCCTTCCTCCCAGGATTTCTCCTCTTCCTTAGGTAGAGCGATTTCTTACGGCCCGCTGACTTGTACCGGAGTTGGTGATTCTCGCCGACCTACTGCTGCTTCTGCAAACTTTGACGTGGTCCTTGGATGGCTATCTTAACGCAACTAAATTTAATTTTCCTTCCCTCAATATCGTACTGTTCGAATCGAAGTCAAGAGACTTACTCTTCCCTTTTTTTTAGCAATTTCGTTTCTCTGGTGATTTATTTGGTTTTTCTAGCTTGTAGAATCTTCCTTTAATTATTTAATTTTTAGGTCCCACGACTTTATTTAAATTAATCCACTTTAGTTTCGTCGATAATTAATTATTTCATTTGCAGCGCAATAAGTAATTGTATTGGCCTCGGTGGTGGTAACCATTACGTCATACCTCTATCTCCCCTCACATTGTTTACACAAGTTCTGCCAGTCCGTACAGGATTTCTGCAGTTTTGTATTTAAAACTTTCAAAGTGCTCTAACTTCGTAACCCCTGGTCCGATTTTGGATTTCCGTGGCTCATTGGATTCTTGACCATCTTCTGATTCCTTCCTCCTTTGAGTTGTAGTTCTAGGGTTCCTGGTTCTCAAGTTATCACCTTCGTTAGTTTTTCATTAAATTTGAACTTTAATTTTTTCAAAATGGTCCAAATTTGAATTTTCTTGGTTCCATCTTCTTCTCCTGGTTCCCAAACTTCCAAAACTATCCTTCATTTTTCCTTCTTCACTTCGGGCACGGTTCTGTGGCCTATTATCTGTGAATCGTCGAATTTTGGATTTGGCAACCCCCCTTTTTGGTTTATGCCCCCTTCTCACATGGTATCTTACATAAACATATATATTACACCTTATTTCATATATATTTATTACTATATAATCTTTTTTGCCTTGATTTTATTAGTTATTTTAGTTTGTTTATTTTTGAGCCTTTTCATTCAAAAATATTTAATTAGGTTAATTTATTTTTGGTTAATCATTATTAATTTATTATCCTTTACTTTATCCCCAATTTAGGCCTTTGAATTATTTTAATTTGTGGATTTTAGCATTTTCACCTAAGTCTTTGCTCTATAACTTTGTAATTATTTTAATTAAAACAATTCTGTTAATTAGATTATTATTGTCTTTTTCTCCTCTATACATTTCATTAAAAAGAATTTACTAGTTTTATTTTTTTTTAAACTTTAAAAATTTAACATAGCCTCTTATGGCGCATGGCAACAGTACAGAGTTCTGCAACTTTTGACAAAACTCGACAAGAAATATCCTGTCGATTTCCCTTAGAATAATTCACTGAGCTTTGCTTCTATTACGTTTAACATTGACTAGGCCTGCGATTTACAATATAATTATTTTAAATCACTTCCTTTCTTTTTACATACATTTTTTCTTGTGATACCTATTTACAAAGTGTTATTTTATTTATTTCTACCTCTACATTTGCATATTTAGGCCTATTGGCTTCTATTTCTGACTTTTATTGTTAGGCCTAATTACCTTAGTAACTAGCCCATTTGTGTCGGGTTTTTGCCCGTCTCAATACGTACGTACGTATGTATGTAACACTATAGTATAACAACTGATTTCACCCATCAACTGTAATACTAAAACAAACCTAGCAAAGATTATACTTTGGGATTATGTTTACAACTTCAATCAATATAAGTCTTGTGAAGTTGATTTTCTTAAAACATGAGTTAAATAACTAATGTTGGCTATAAAACATTATAAGATTTACTTTGAGGTTATAAAATGAATATAAATACAACCTTTTATCATCAATATATTTTTTTATGCATATAAGAAAAGATACCTATTTGTTTAACTTCGGAAACATTCGTACATATAAAAACAACTGATTTCACACATAATCTGTAACACTTAACAAACTCAGTTTCGATTATAGTTTGGGGTTATGTTTACAACTTTAATCGTTATAATTTCTTGTGAAGTTGATTTAAAAAAAATTAGTTATAGAACTAATGAATGCTATATAATATGCGTTATAATATTTGCTTTGAGGTCATAAACTGTATATAAATA
This sequence comes from Philaenus spumarius, assembly GCA_018207615.1. NCBI lineage: Eukaryota > Metazoa > Arthropoda > Insecta > Hemiptera > Aphrophoridae > Philaenus > Philaenus spumarius. Next base: position 87,219 of record JAGFPH010003190.1, on the reverse strand, counting down.
CAACATTTCATCATCAATGTATTTGTTTATACAAATTTAAAGAAGAAATATATTTGTTTAACTTTGGAAACATTCGCACATCTTCGTATAACATAGTAAACGTATTCGATTATTAATTTCACAGGGGCTGACTAGTTTTTAATAATTATTAGCAGTATGGCTTTAGATCGGAATGCTGCAGATGTTATTGGAAAACTGGTCAAACAAGAGGTGTGTGTGCTCAAAGAGATTGATTCTGCTCACTCTTATGCTATGTGATTTAAGTAAAGCTTTTGATAATGTTTCAAATTGTACTTTACTGGAGAAATTAAGGACTATAACTGAATTTGTTTAAATCATATTTTACTGCAAGGAAGCAGGTGGTACACGTGGATGGTGATTATTCTGGTCTGGAAATTCAGCTTTTGGCAAGGGTGGACTTTTAAAGAAATTGTGTATGTGATGAATTAAAAAAAAAATTAAGTCTTTTAACTTATTGTAGGTATACATGCATTTCATATTACTATATTGACCAGTCTGAACTTGCTTTGGAAACAACTAAGCATAATATCCAAACACCAAATTTTGTAGGTGTTAACATTAATTAAATCATTTTGTTGAATATTTTGAATTATTTTATCCCTATAACATACTACAACACTCACAATTACTTTACCTTACAATTAGATCTATATTAAAATAAGATGGTCGACAAGGGTTACAATTATAAAACAATCTTTTACGTCTGTATTATTACAGGTAATACATAAAATGGTATTTCTTTTCAGAGAACAATATTATTTAGATTATGAATACTAAGTTTGATGATAAACAATTTATTAATTGTTGTTCAATAAAAATTTTAAAACACAAGATCTTAACTCGGTGGGTTGGAGCCGTCTTTTTCCAAAGTATTTAAAAAGAAAACAAATCTGATTATAGATAACACAACTAACATATGTACAAAATTAATGAGAGCAAGATCATATGGAATCGTCAAAAAGGTTATTTGGTTAATGGATTTAGTATTATAATGGATCACTGAATTTACGATAATTTAAAGTTCAAAGGTTCTTGGTAAATCTATATGCATAACATATATATATATATATATATTATTATTCACAGTTTAGTTCAAATAGATAAGTTATCCCTCTAAGGTAACTGGTTTGGTGTTGGATCTTAAAATAGACTAGGCCTAGTTAATTGGAAAGTTCTCACCCAATTGGTTGTTTGTTCTTGTAGATTAGAATTTGATAGTAATTGTTATAAAGGAAAAACACTGAACTTCATAAGCTTCATATTTATTCAAATACCGATTCTTTTCTTTAAATTTCAACAGCCAAAATTGTATCAACTGCACTATTCAGTGGCCAACTTAACAATGTCCTTCTTTTGGGGCTTGTCTACCTTTCCAGGAAATGCATAATAACGCCTGATGAATCTTCATATCTTCTGGGATTTGGGTTTGTTAATGTAATAGGTGTTTGGGAGTCGTGAAGTGATTTATTGGAATTGTGTCTTTATTTAATTGTGTGGATTTGTTTTGATACATAACAATGTTTTACAATGAAATTTAATATGATTTTAAACAGTTAAATTATATAAAACACTTAAATAACTCCTTATTACAATAATTGCTATCTAATTTCTAGAATGTATATATCTTATTTTTCATATTTTTTCATTTGGTGGCAAGAATTACGTGGACCAATCACAGCGTTTCGTGGGAGGAGCTTACATAAATGAAATATCCGCTTACGATTAAATTTTGTCGGTCGAGGCTTCGGTTTTATATTTATAATAGCTTATCGGCGTTTATTTTAGATTTAGACCAAAGACATTTGAGATGTAAAAAATTGGTTCTTTTCGTAGGTCTGGTTTAATTTTCTAATAAGAATGTATTTTTCTTGTAATCGGATTTATTCTGCCAACTTCTCTTCGATTTGTAATTAGATAGGCCTAGTTTCTCCTTGCATTTTAACGTAAATCTTTGTCGATTGACTTGGTTTTATGTTGTTATTCTAGCTTTCCTGGATGCAGAATTTAGTTTTGAATATTTTTGATGTAGGAAATGTAGGTCTACAGATTCGTTTTGTAATTTTATTTTAATGAATTCGAGATGAAAGTCGTGATTTGATTGTACCTTTTCGTTGTAGTATTTAGTGTTGCGCATAATTGTCGCTAGGTGTCGGGCGTGTATGACGGATTAACTAAATGAATGACATTCCAATTTGACTTCTATCTCTCTCGCTCCAATACGTATTTTTAATTTCGTTCTTATTTTATTTACAGAGTTAGGGAAATATTTGAATTGTAACAAACAGAATTATTTTTTTGTTTTAACTTAGAGAGAAATTTGTAAAAAAACATCAGAAAAATTTGTGAATTTAAACTATAAGTGAAAAAAGTCAGGGTAAAGGTGTTAAAACATTTTAAATACCTTTTCAAAGGACCAACTGACATGAACATTTAGTTTCAGTATTGTAGGTTTATGTTTAAAAATTGATGTCCCACATCCGCTCTTACCCCATTGCACCTTATTTATTATTTGGACTTTATTCAGTAATGTAGATTAAGCCTCTAGGATTGTGAAATTCAATAAATTAAATTCCTACTCAAATTACCTTATATCACTATACTAACAGATATCCCATTGGATTACCAGTTTCGATGGTATACTACCAACTTCAGTTCCAGGACATTAAGTTCATGTCAGCTCTTCATAAAAGTGAGCTTAAAACTTCATTTGCTTTATTTAATTGGTTTATTTAATAATACATGTTACTTATTTAGTACAATCAAAAAACCAAAAAAATATTATATAAAACAAACTAAAACCACAAAGAGTTAATCCATAAATTTCACACAAACTATTAAAAAAAAAGTGATTATTTAGCAAGGGTAATACTGTTGAATGTTTACTGATAGTTTACTGTATTGGATAGTTAGTTTTTCCAGTCCAATATAAATAAAAATATGAATTTATTGTGAACAAACTAAAGTTAGTCTACCTCAATATATTCCTGTTTGAATAAATTGGTTATTCTATAAATTGTTTTTGGTAGAAAACCCGTTAGATTAATTTTATTACATTATGTAAATTGTTTTATTTTACAGGAACAGAACCTAAAAAAGGAGTACAGTTTAATGAAACGGTAGAAGTGAAAACGATAAAGATTGTAGAACAAGTTGAAATTGAAGAAGATAAAATTGATAGGTAAGTGTGTTCTAAGCTTGTTAACCTTTTACGCTTCATAGGCAGGTTCATTCGACATTGCTAATTTGCCTTTTCTCCAGTGACGGAATCTGCCCGACATAGTTAACTAGAAACTTTTCTGATCACTGTTGCCAGTAGTAGGATCTAAAAAATGAAATTAGAGTTTAACATTACTTTAAAAACACTTTGCCACCTGCAGCATCTGCTAAAAGTATTATATAACAGTATAACAATTACAACATTTTAACTCAATTTACTATTTAATTTAAATATTCTATAAGAAAATAACAATTCAGAATATTACAAATAACAACTCAAAATTGTTTTACTGCCCAAAGTTATCAGTGTTATTCTAGAATAACAATATTAAATGGCTTTAATGTTTAAAGATTGGTAGAGCAACAAAAAATCTCAATCTCTGGTAGAGGTTAGTGCCGTCTTTTCCCAAAAAGAAACAATATAAAATAATACAAAGAAAATAAATCTGGTAAAGAACTGTTCAACAAAATTAAATAAATGAAAATATAAAGATGGTATATGATATCAAAATGAGTAGAACAAAGTATGTATGCACATAGTTTATAATATAACACAAAATAATCGTTCACGCACAAAACGTTATTAAACGCATAGAAGGAAATTGTTATAATATTTACAAATTTACCATAATGGTTGTGTGAGAAGCCCCACTATTTGGAAGCCAAATTTATAATATACTT